>APFE030362043.1:15539-79838 GCA_000404065.3 Pinus taeda
CTAAGGTCAAAATTAGCCGTTGGTCGATTTAGCCATTGGAGACTCTGCTAAGACTATTTAACATGCTAAGCTGGATCTGTTTCTTCAACTTGTCCTGACAATGAACCACACTTGTTGGTTCGAAACGCGTCCACAAATGTCTGTCTACATGTGATTTACGTTGAAGTTATTCTTTCAAACATTAAACTATATTTTCAATTAAAATATCAATTCTCCTCTTATAATTTAAAACTAAATTCCAATAACAAATAACCATACACAAACTAATTAATCTATAATCCATAAACTATAAATCATCTTCAAATATTACAATATCAAATTGAAATCTCCACAATAAATATAGCCTCACATATGACATGACACACTTCAAAACTTTTACATTAAAAACAACGCTTAATTTTAATTTGAATTTATTGAATATTTTTAAAAATTAAAATAAACACATTTGTGAACATTAAATAAAGCTCCCAACTGATCTGTGTAGGTTAAAATATTTATGTGGATTAAGAAAAGAATGAAGGATAACCATCTACTTTTGAATTTTGGAAGAGAGCATAAAAGGTCCAAAGGAAAAAACGCTAACATGAGGAGATTCGATTCATGTTAAACACTGTATATCTGTCTTTTCTCCTTCCTTCCTCCCCTCTTCCTCTTTCTTTTCCTTACAATTACACCAATGTTATAGTAATCTTAATATGCAAACCTGAGAGATTTGACATTGAAGTATATTTCACATCAAACTCGTTTCTTGCGCACCGAATCAAAACCCAAACCCACCAGTGTTGGAGAAGTTCACGATTAAAAAAAGCTTAGTCAATGAAAGATATTTCAAGTGATTGGAAAGGTTTAATGATAATTTTTTTATATTAAATTTTAATTTCATATTCAATTATGTTGTATATTTGACTAGGCGACTACGATATATATGTAATATATATACCACTCCATAAATTAAACCAGAAATCGAATCCTTCTCCAGTTTCGCACCCCTTTGGAAAAAAAACAAACAAACTCGTTTTGATTATGTGCTAAGTGAATCTTATTTTATCCAGATGAATAATGAGCTTCTCATCCCAAAAGTTGTCCACTATATACAGGTTGAAACACCTTTATCGTGTATTTCAATATGTCCCCTCTTTGTTACAGCAAAAGCCCAACACATGTTAATTGACCTCAGCTCTTGAAACACGTTTATCGTATTTCAATATGTCCACTCTTTGTTACAACAAAAGCCCAACCCATGTTAATTGACCTCATCCCATTTTGCTTCTTGTATAATAAAAAAAGTAAAGTGTAACATGGAAATATATTTATTATTTTTTAATTTACAATTGATTGATAGATATCTGTTGATTGAGGCTATTTAAAAGCATTAAATTATATATTTTTTTTTACTTTAATGTGATTGTGGGTAGTTGACAACTATTATGTGTGGAGAGAATTAATAGATTATAGTTTACTTGATTATGATTGATTATAATTAAATATGGTGGAGTTATGGTTTATGAGGGTTTATTATAGTTAACATGAAGTAAATTAAGGGTGACCATAGTTTATCCTAACTATTTATGTTAAATTATACTTAACTATGACATGTTATGGTCGATTATAGTTGGTCAAGTTTATTGTAGTTAACCATGTTGAGCATGGTGTCCCTTGCCCTGACCATGTTCATTGTAGTTAACCATTTTGAGTATGGTTGTCCTTGGCGTTATCATGGTTGATCCATCTTAATGTCACATCTACTAAGTGCTAAGAGGGACCAAATCTCTCAAGATGTAAATCTCTTTATGAGTGCAAAACTTGAAGAAATATTTGCACATCGAGAGATTTGATTCCTTTCACCTTGGTAGATTTGGAATTGATATGGATCTATGGTTGTTTTGAGCAACACACTAATAAAATGTTTCCATTCCACTATAATTTCTATTTTCACCCAAAGACTTATCAAATCCAATGTTAGGATCAAGGGTTTATAAAATCCCTCGTTCTTGCAATAAATATTACATTGGTCAAACAGGTCGTCCTTTCAAATCCCGCATCAAGGAACATATTGTTGACACCAACCATAACCGTCTTTTAAAGTTTGCCATCGCAGAGCACTCATATAAGTCCAACCACTTAATTTGTTTCAATCAATAAAAAGTTATTGCTTATACCCATTTTTACCACTCTCATATTATTCGAGAAGCCCTCAAAATCAAGAAAAAACCTAATAATTTTAATAGGAAAGATGGTTACAAGCTCAACCAATCCTGGAAACTTGTTATCCGCCATCTCACCCATGACTCTTGACCCGACCCTGATTTTTGTCTCCCTTCCGATGTACCTCCTTTTTCTCCCTTTTGTTGGTCATCTTATAGAATTTTGGTTCGCTCAACTTTATCTCTCAAATAAATTCTCTTCATCATCAATGTTTTTTTTACCTCTTAGCTCCATCAAATTTATTATTATTATCTCTTCTTTAAATCTTAACATCTTTAATTTTCTAGCTCTATTTTCTATCCATCAACCATAAAATAAGAAAATCTTTGTTGATCTATTAATCTCCCTTCATCTTAATAGTCCTTAATTAAAATTATGATTTGAAATTTCATGATACCAAAATAATTTTATATAATTTTATATGGCATTAATTTATCTAGGTTCCATTTTCGCAAAGCATTCATGTAATTTTAGTTCTTTAATTAATTTAAAATAACCGTTAATTACTAATCTCCTATATCTTAATTTAACAAATTTTCAACTATCTCCCCCTTTCTCCTTTATTTGAAAATCAAATTAAAAATCTAATTTCCTAGTCTAGTTCAAATCCTAGTCCATAATTAATCAATCTCAATCATTATTTGACTAATTTTAATGAAGAAAATGGTCAAATATTATATTTCGCGTTAATTTATCTATGTTCCATTTTCGAAAATTATTCATATAATTTTAATTCTTCAATTAATTTTAAATAACTATTAATTATTAATCTCTTGTTTCTTAATTTAACAAAAAAAATTCAACTATCTCCTCCCTTCCTCCTTTATTCAAAAATAAAATTAAAAATCTATTTTCCTAGTCCACTTGTTCAAATCTTGGTCCATAATTAATCAATCTCAATCACTATTTGACTAATTTTGAATGAAGAAAATGGTCAGATATTATAATTTTCAAAAGTAAAGTTGGTGAAATTTCATTTCTATCTCTTATCCATTAATCACGAATACATAATCCAAAAGCTTCCTATCAATCACTATTTGACTAATTTTAATGAAGAAAATGGTCAAATATTATAATTTTCAGAAGTAAAGTTGGTTAAATATTATTTCTATCTCTTATCCATTAATCACGAATACATAATCCAAAAGCTTCCTATAAAAGGACGCTTTAGCACTCGTTTACTCTCAAGGCTCTTTTTGGTCCTTGATAATGGATGGAGTTCCCATCCGAAACATTGGACGGATCACATATATTACATAGTGCCCTTCTGGAAATCTATAACAATAATATATAAGTAGTTGACATTGAAATATTTGTATTTATGATTCACAATCTCCATATTAAAATGTTAATACATGCCCCTTATATTTGGAAATAGAAAACCTATATGCATAGGACTCACTCACTCTCTCTCTCACATGCATTTCGGCATTGAATTATTTGTATTAATAATATTTTATAAAATATTACATATCATGTTAAACATTTGAATAATTACAAATCCCTCTCATACCATGAATTTAAAAGCACTTATTAATGGAATAAAAACTCTTTTCTCTCTCTTTATGTGCGTGTGTGAGACTCAACGTTTATATTAAAATGTTTGATTTATAATTTACACATCACATTTTTTTTGTTATTAATATGTTTTAAATGTTATATATCAACTCCATATGAAAATGGAATAAATTACGCATCTTCTTTGGAATGAAAATTGAAAATATAGGATTTTTTAATTTAAATTATTTTATTTTCCTCTACAAAATTGATATAAATTTTGTTATTTGATATAGACATTGAAATATTTTATTTATGGGTGACACAAAAATATATTTTGGTATCAATATATTTTTCTTTTAAATATCGCTTTTAAAATAAACATAGAATGAACTACACATCATGTAATATCAATACTATTATTTTTACATGTCAGCTAACTCCATATTATGTAGTGAAAAAATTACATATTTCCCTCATACTAAAAGGTAGATTATTATTATTATTATTTTCTTACTTTATATCTTTCTATAAAGTTGTTGTCAAATTAAGATGGAAATTGAAGTATTTTATTTATAGCTGACATTAATTGTTTTTTCTATTACTATTTTTTAATTTCTTAATGTAAGTATTATTTTATTATTTTTAAATTTAATGTTACGTGACAACATCTCCCTCATGGTGGCCTATAGAGCACCTCTTGGCACAATCAATATTAATGTTAATATTACATTAATGTTACAAAAATGGTTACATTAATGTAAGATCGAATGTCTAGCTTGTACTCAAGGCAACAAGAAGGTCATGGCATCTAGCTTGGGCTTAATGCTAGCTATGATTACATTAGATCCTCCGGTAGTCATAGACTTACTCTGCTCCTATCACTTTGATGACAAGCCCCTTAGGCAATTGGCCTAATGGTTGATGTTAAGTAGGGCGATGGGATTTGTGCCCAATGGTGATTATTGGTGATTCCTACGAAGCATTTCTGCTGACCATCTCTTCATATTCATATAGGGGTGAATATATCCACCATATAGGGGTTCGACTCGACTATAGTAGTTTGTAACGTAGTAAATGGACAAAAGGTGACTAGTGTAAAGCCAACCAGAATAATGACCTTGAAGTGTGAAGTAATCGTTACAAGTACTTAGATATCACGGTAAATTCACCTCGATAAGCATTAAATTTTCTTTTTACATAGTTTAAATAAGACACAATTTCATCAGGTGATCTGAATGGAAAGTGGCATCCACCCATGGTATCTACTCACCCATGGAATTTACCCATGGTATTATAACTAAAAAAAGACTATAAGTAACAAGTCGCATTTTGGAAAAGGACAGATTGTCCACCACCTAGAAACTTTTTATTAAACAATTATTCTCTATTTTAATAAGAAGTTTCTTGGTGGTGGACAATCTGTCCTTTTCCAAAATGTGACTTGTTATTTATAGTCTTTTTTAGTTATAATACCACAGGGAAATTCCATGGGTGGCTATATACCATGGGTGATTGAATACCATGGGTGGATTTCACTTACAATACTATGAGTAAATACCATGGGTGGATGCCATTTACAATACCATGGGTAAATTCAATGGGTGGATACCAATTTCCATTCAGATCATCAAGAAAACAATAGAAATTCTAACATGATTTTGAGAAAATTTGGCAGAATGTTTTGGAAATTCGGGTTACAGCTTTCAAGCTTCAGGATTTTATGTTAACTAATCCTTCGGGATTACTTTGTACAATATTAGTGAGATGATAGTTTTTCTTTTATGTTAATAAGTTACCGAGATAGAACTGTCTCGTACCTACTTTACATTTATATAAATGAATGATGTCAATCTCAATAGATCAATTTTCCATCATGGATTTTATCACGGGCCTACCTACAATGGCATCAGAGCACCGATGAAATTATGAACTCCACGCTTTGATTATTCTTATGTTGTGGTGTATTGTTTCTCAAGGTTTCATAACCATTTGTTATTGCTATTGTTTGCTATATTCCATCTGTTGAATGGTGTTGTCGAATTTATGGATGCTTTTGTCTATCCAAGGCTCGCTGGCCGAGCTCACTGAAACCAACACCATGATTGATTTGAGTCGACATTAAGCACATATGCCTCTTCCTACATCTTGATCAAACCCTCACAAGGCACAATTGTAAGTTCCTTGTAGATTAATCTTGGGCTTTATTTGTCATAATAGCAAAAAATAATTGCAGATTCGTCCAAATTTGGATAATTTTAGTATTTTCTTTTTTATGACTATGGCTTAGGAATCATCTCCTTTTTCAACTTTGCAGTAATATTATTATTCCTTATTGTGGTTTGATAACTAAGTTGATGTGTTCTACATTGATATCAATTCAATTTGGATACACTGCAAAATTGTATTAAAATCATTACGGTGCTCCAACACAACTTCTTTAAGAATGTGTGGATCAAGGTTTACGGGCTACTCAATTAGACAAAGAAAGTATTCCTTGAAAATGGGCCCATAATATTGTTATTTTTTTGGCATTATTATGTAAGATTGTGTTGATTGAAGTTATAGATTAAAATGAGTTGAACTAGAGTTCTTCATATACATCACAATTTTCCTTTTTGATGGCAAGATTTTTGCATAACAATAAAGATGAATTCAATGATCTCGATAGTGTGTGTTATCCTTAGTGGAAAGGATAATTATCAAGAATGGGTTCATAAATTTAAAAATACTCTTATTTTTAATGATTTATGGGAAGGTCTTTATGAAGGAAATAATGGCAGTGAACTAGAACAACCTTAAGACGAGAAACAACTTGCAATTTAGAAGAGTAAAGATAAAAAGTCATATGCTTTGATTTATGATTCAATAACAAAAGAGGTAAGTCTACATATTCTTTCCAACACCACAACATTTGAAGCTTTAAAGAAATTAAAATATATTGATGACTCTCATTCAGAGTTGAAAATCGTAATCGTACAATTATTGATTAAGTTGTTTAATTTGGAATTGAAAGATAATGATCCCATGATGTTGGCTTCATAAATTAAAGCTATTTATCATGATATTGATTCTAATGGTGTTAAATTTTATTTTCAACTCACTGCATTCATTGAATCCCTATACCTTGTCTATTCACACTACTTGGAATCTCTTCAAGCTAGTGAAAAAATGAAAGATATGGAATTTGATAAAATTGTAGGCAACATTACTAAGAGAGAGAAAGCCTTTGGGAAGAAAGAGTCACTACCGAATTCCATTGTTGAAACTTCTTTTCTTGCATAGAAAGAGCAGAAGTCTCAAGTATAATCTATTAGAGATGGAAAAAGTAGTAGAGGGCATCGTAAGAAACAGTCTAGAGGAAGGGGGGTCTATAATCATCAAGGTGATAGGCAACAAAATCATTTTCAAAATGATAAACAAACTGTTAAGTGTTATAGGTGTGGTAAACTTGGTCATACCACCCCTAATTGTTGCATTCCTTGGGAAAATATTAGTGAGAATAAAGAGCAATACCATGAGAAACAACAACCTTTTGAAAAAGGAAAAGCACCTGAATCTTCCCACTATATTGTTGCACATTGAAATTTCAGTATAAATGATGTTTTTGGCACTGCATTTTCCTCTTGGAAAGGTACTTGGATATTAGACATTGGAGGCACTTATATTATAAGCTTTAGAAGAGATTTATTTGAAATATTTAGTGATCATATTGATAAAATAGTTTATTTTGCTAATAAATCACAAATTAAGCCTTCAGGAATTGGATCTATATGGCTAAAAATACCAGGACTTGCTGATTATATTTTACATGATGTTCTTTACACTCCTCAATTTCAAAGAAATTTGATGTCTCTCATACATATCAGGAAGCAAGGGAATTATATACATATATTTTATGGTATAGTTGAAATCCATAGATCATATGATAATGTTCTTTTTATGACTTGTGTTGAAGAATACAAACTTTTGAAACTCAAAGGAACATAATATTCTACATTCATTTCTCCTAATTTAACTCAACAAAGTGATACTTTGTCTTCCAGTTTGTTCATATAAAATTTGATAGTATCAATATTATGAAACAAAAAGGCACTAATGGGATTCGTATTATTCCAAGAAAACTTACTCCATGTGATGCTTGTATTTTAGTGAAGCATTGTAAACAACCTTTTCATAACTCTACGTCTAGAGCTTCCAGGAAGTTAGGTCTCATACATTTTGATTTATGTGGGCCCATGCTTGTTCCATCTGCCATTGGTAATAAATATCTTTTTACTTTTATTGATGACTACATGAGGATGTGTTGGGTTTATCCATTGAAAGAGAAATCTCAAGTATTTTCAATTTTCAAAATTTTCGTTTATCGATTAAAAATGAAACTAAACTTAACATTGGCACTCTATGATTTGATAACAGTGGTGAATACACATCTCATGATTTGGAAAATTATTTTCAGGAGAATGGCATTGAACATCAAACTACAATTCCTTATAATTTGCAGCAAAATGGTGTTACAAAATGTATGAACATAACATTGCTAAATATGGTGAGATAACTGATTTAAAAAAAATGTTAAGTTGATGATTTGGGTAGAAGAAGTACTTTGTGTAGTCTATATTCACAATCATTGTCCTTCTGCCATCAATAATAATTCTCCTTATCAAATGTGGTATAATCATCATCTTGTTGTTCACATTTTAGAGTTTTTCGTTTTCTATGCTATGCATTGATTTCTAAATATCAATGCAACAAATTGGGTGCCAAGAGTCACAAATGTCTTTTCTTAGGATATACTAGTACTTCCAAAACTTACAGGTTATATGATGAGGAGAACAAGAATTTTTTTATTTCACGAGATGTAATTTTTCTTGAATCTGCTAAATATGCTTCCACTATTGATAGACAACTTGGTCATTTGGATAAATTCACTTCCAAAAATTTCTATTATGAATGTGATAATGGTCTTCGACATCTTGAAGGGAGCATTCATATTTGAGATCATTATGTGGATTTTCCTTCAATAAATTTTCCATTTTCAACATGGAATGAAGGAAAAATGGATGGTGATAATGTTTTAGCTAAAATTGGATGATGATAATTTCCTACAAGATCAGAAGCTGCTACTAAAGAGCCTATTCTTCAAGATGAGCAATGACCATAATAATCATTACGAAGATGAACATGAATCTAAACATTTCAAAAAAGGTATGATGATTTTGTTACAAGAAGTGGCCAGTTGTGATATATGGAAATATGCAATGAAAAGGGAGTATGATGCTCTCATAAAAATGGCACTTGGAGGTTAGTGGATCCTCCTGTTGGCATCAAACCCGTTGGTTGTAAGTGGCTTTATAAAACTAAGTATACGGTAGATGATTCACTTGATAAGTACCAAGCAAAACTTGTAGCAAAGGGGTATGCACAAAAGGTGGGTGTTGATTATACAAAAAAATTTACTCCTATAGCTAAATGGGGCACTATTGGAATGTTTTATTCTCTTGCAAATCAAAAGGGATAGAAAAGACATCATTTGGATGTAAAAATAACTTTTTTGAATGGATATTTGAAGGATAATGTCTATATGTTTTAGCCAAAGGATTTTTTCGTTAAAGGAAAAGAGAAAAATGCATATAAATTGATTATATCTTTGTATGATTTGAAATAAGCATCCCGTTGATGGTATGAGAAGTTGAATGAAAATCTTCTCAAACTAAATTTATGAGCATTTTGACCTAGATGATGAAACTCTTTTTGTCAAGAAAGTCAAAAGGTTAATTGTATATCTAGTTGTTTGTGTTGACGATTTTCTTATTGTAGGTTTTAACCCTATACAGAAGTTACCTATAGAGGAATTCTAAAAAAATAGAAAATAAACAATGATGAGAATATAAAACAAATACACATAGACTTCCCTTGGATCCCAAAACTGGGACTACCAGATTTATTTTTCATTATGTTCCTTTCAATGTTAAAATACATATATATACATTCCGAAGCATTCATAAACCCCAATCCATTAACCCTGGATTAGAACATAACCATAGTTCCCTTGACCGAATCTACATAATACCATGGGAAGAAAACCATCCCGTCCAAAACCATGTGAAAAAACAATGCATGAAGCCATAGGTAGGTTCACCCACCTAATATAAGGTCCAGAAACAATTCACTGCCTCAAACACCAAGCAAGGGGGCTCCCGCCCTCCTAAAACCCCCCGATAGGGGGGATGTGCCCCGTGTGACCCCCATGCTGCAACCCCCCTATGATCGCCCTATTGTTCCCAACGCAACGAATAGGGGGCGCTATCCCGCTGCCCCACGTGTGCGACTAGTTGTGGAAAGAATATAACACATACCCAACATTATCCCACTTATTGTTTTCTTTTCCATAGAGGGTGTCACACAAGAGCTTAGTCATTGGTCTAACCCTGCAAAACCCATTGTTTCTCTACACTAAGAAAACTTCTTAGTTCTCACTAACTTCATCAATGCATCTGCAACATTCTTCAAAGTGTCCACCTATACTAGCAACACCTTTTTGTCCTCAACCATATCCCTAAAAAAGTAATATTGAACATCAATGTGATTTTTCTTTGAATGATAAGCAAGGTTCTTTGCCAAGAAAATTGCACGTTGCTTGTCACAATCTTTCGTTATAGTTGTTTGTACTAACCCCATACTTGAACATATTCTCTGCAACCAAACTACTTCCTTTCTTGCATGAGTGGCTACTATGTATTCTACCTTTGAAGTTGAAAGTGCAACTACAAATTGTCTCTTGCTCATCCAACTGAATGCACCTCCATATAGGTTAAACACATACCCACTTGTATATCCTCTCTAATATAGATCTCCAACCCAGTTTGCATCTACAAAGCCAAACATATCCAAAACTCTATCCAATGTTGGTCTTCCTTTGTAACACAAGCCATAATCACTAGTGCCATGAAAATACCTAAAAACTCACTTCATTGTTGTCCAATTATCCTTCCCTAGTTTTGACATAAAGTTGCTCAATACTCTCGCTACATGTGCAATGTTTGGTCTAGTACAAACCATTGCATACATCAGGCTATCGACTGCACTTGCATATGGAACATGGTACATGTCCTCTTCCTCTTCTCGTGTCTTGGGAAATTGTTCAACAGATAATTTTACACCTATAGGAATAAGAACCTTCATCATATTACTATCTTGGATATTAAACATCTGTAGTATTTTATCGACATACTTCCTTTAGTTTGACCAGAGCTTCCTATTTACCCGATCTCATTTAATTTCGATGACCAAAAGATAGTTTGCAGCACCAAGATCCTTCATGTCGAATTTGGAGGATAATTGGGACTTCAAATCCTGGATAATTTCTTTGTCATTACCAATCAGAAACATATCATCTACATACAAGACTAGATAAATAACATGGTCACCAATTAATTTAAAATACACACATTGATCCTCTTTTCTTCTGGTGAAGCCATGTCCCCATATATATGTATCAAATTTCTAATACCACATCCTTGGTGACTGCTTTAACCCATATAGAGACTTTTTTAACCTACATATCAATTCTTTCTTTCCCTTCACTACAAAGCCTTCAGGTTGGTTCATGTAGATCCCTTCTTCTAGATCTCCATGAAGAAATGTTGTCTTCACATCCATTTGTTCTACCTGAAAATAAAAGGTAGCAGCAACAGATAAAATTAAGCATGTTCTCTTTCTAGAGTTTTCCATCTTTTGAATCTACTTCCTCCCTGATAGTTTTGGGATCATAATCAGTAATATATAATGCAAAATTTGAACATAAAGCAAATGGACTATAACTTTCTAGCTGCCTTCTTTCTCGAACTAATCTTCTCACAACTGGAGTTTGTGGCTCTTCATCTTCTGATTCCCGTTCTACTGTAGAGTTTGATTCTTCCTCCTTTAGCTCAAACTCTATCTTCTTAGGTTCCTTTGGTAGGAATTCATGTTTAATGACATCGTTCACCTAAACACCACATCTCGGTTGTACATAACCTTCCTTGTTTTTGGGTTCCAAAGCTTATAGCCTTTTAAACCATCCTTATACCCAATAAAGTTGTGCCTTTCAGATTTACTATCCAACTTGGTTCTTTTCTCGTTTGGAACATGTACATACGCATCACAACCAAATACCATCATATGTGAAAGACATGGTTTCTTACCAGTCCATACATCATGTGGAGTCTTATCCTCCAACACTGATGAAGGTGATCTATTAACCAAGTAACATGTAGTCTCCATCGCCTCTGCCCAGAATTCTTGTCCTAACCCGACACCACTAAGCATGCTTCTTGCCTTTCCCATCAACGTCCTATTCATTCTTTCTACAAATCTGTTTTGTTGAGGTATGTATGGAGAAGCCTTCTACCATGCTATACCAAACTTCTTTAAAAACCCTTCGAATTCCTTCTTGTAGAACTCTCCACCATTATCTGTCCTTAACACCTTTATCTTCTTCCCTATCTAGTTTTTCACCAAAGCCTTAAATTATTTAAACCCATCAAAGCCTTCAGATTTCTTCCTGAGAAAATAAATCCATGTATTCCTTGAGAAATCATCTATAAATTATACATTAGACACAAACTTACCCAATGATGGAACCAACACAGGTCCTGTTGATGCCCCGAAAATCAATGTATCAACATTGGGGGATAACCACCCGGTCCGGACCTTAATACATCTCCTTTTCCGTTTGGGATGGTGGCTTCGACTGGATATAATGGGACCAGTTTCCCAATAATGAATAAAAGGGGTGGATGAACGATTGGTTATCTAATTTAATGATAGGCGAATAACTTAATCTATCAGCAGAAATAAAATAACTACTGCTAATCCCGGGAACTATTATTCTTTGGAAATGTAGCGTTTGATGATCTTTGTCTATTGACAGGCATATAGATGACTCTATCAAATAAAAATAGATATTTATTCATTCAAAGATTACTTTATTTAAATAGTTAAACAAAGTGATTAACACAATATTGCTACACTTATCATTTATATCATCAATACATACATGATTAGAAGAAAAGCACACTGTAAACATCCAATAGTGGAAGGAATAAAGAATGCTGTTAAAAAACATATATATATATCTGATAATAGCAAGAGCGATCAAATGACAATTCATATAAAAAGAATGAGTTCAGACATAGATAATAGTACCATATGAGCTGCTTATCACTCCCAATATCAATCGCTATTTGAAATTCTTCTTCCAATGCAGAAATACTTTCAAACAAAGACAGTAGTGCACATTTGCATAAAAGATTCTTTGTCAAAATCAGAATGATTGGTCCAGTTTTATAAAAGAATATCCCTGAAGTACAATAGTGAAACTTCAGGTTTTTAGTCATATAAAAAACTTTACGACCCTTTCTAAATACATGAAAGGGTCTATAAATACTAAATTAAGCTAACTACCTATGAAACTGAAATCCTACTTAATTGGTATCAATTGATTTTTAATATCTCCTTCACAACAATTTGGCAGTCGGCGACATGAATCATCATTCAAGATGTTTTCCTTTAAACCTGAGCTGACATATCGCAAGCATTGGCTCCACTTCGGGTGGTCTGTTGAGACGAGAATTGAGTTGGGCGGCATAGGTGGCATCCTGAATATCGGGAATGATATACCCCATTGCATCTGTAAGGCATTTGAGGGCGGCTCTCTGGCTGTGCGGTTTGACTAAAAAGAACCAATAGGTGTCCCATGTCAAACTGTTAATTCATGCGATTAATCTTCCATTTTTCTCTAGTTCCGGATAACATGACTGATCCAATGTTTTAGCTGCTGTCAATTTACCTGGAGTACATTGAGAGATCATGTTAGACAAGTAAAGAGTATTATTAACCAATTCAACCAAATAACTAGTGGTTGATTTGATCTTGAAATTTCTCTTCTGCTTCATAAACTGGGACTGCCATTCTGTAAAATATCTCTTTATGCGATTCTAAAATCTTTGGTAAATTAGCCACCTGTCCCTGATCGGTATCTTGCCATTCAAGAAAATTGGTTAATGTTTCATCGGCTTGATCCAAGTCTGTTCTAGCTTTTTCCGATTTATCACTTATTGATGTCGTTAAATCGCATAATGGTTCCGCCTGGGCGATTTGTTGACATAAAAGCTTTATCTGAGTTATCAATGCCTTGTTTATCTGTAATGCCTCTACTCTGAATTCATCTATCTGTGGAAGTTTCTTTGTTTTCCCTAGCTAGGCTGATAGTTGAGCAATCTGCTCATCTTTTGACTTCAGCATTTGTTCATTCGCTACTTCTAGTTGTGCCAATGCCTCAGACAACTCTTTCTGCTTTTGAACTACGCTGTCATCAATCCTCTGTTTCTCTTCCTGCAATTGTTTAGTCAATTGATTATTTATTTGTTGTTGTATTACCAATTGTCGTTCTGTCTGCTCCGCCTTTTGTTGTGCTTCTGATAGTTGCGCTTGTAGTGAAAAGATCTCCTGGTCTTTTGTTTTCAATAAAATGCTTACCTCCGATGCCTTGTCTATTGTTGCTGCCGAATAGGCTCCAGCATATTGTGATAATTTTGTTAGATCATTAGAGGGGTCAAATTCCTCTTTCCAAAGCACATTGCCCATCACTGTTTGTTCTGGGAATAGGGAAGGTTGATCAGTGCTTCTCCTCTTCCTCTGTCGTTTTACCACAACTTTGTGTCTTGGGCTATAGAAGACATCTAAGGGAGGAATTTCTTCTATTTGCAAAATAACCTAATCGGAAGGATCCTTTGGGATTATCTCTACTTCTTTCGAACTGGGTAGGATGTTGGTTTCACCTGGAACCTGTTTTGAAGTTGTCTCCTGTGTATCAGCCACTTTTGATGTCCCGGCATCTTTAGAGCACTCAAGATTACTGACAATTGAGTTGAATTGCTGCCATTCTTGGAGCAATTTCGGGTCAATTTGAGTATTTACATTCACATTTATGCTGCTCTGTTCCTGCTCTTTCGTCTGGGTTTCCTGTTGTCTTTTCATATTCACTTCTTCCTGTTCCTTTGATGTAATAGGAGGTTCCTTAGTAAGTCGTTGTTCAGGCTCACTTGATTCTGTTGTTAGGTTTGTTGCTAACAGATATAGAGGTAGAGTTTGCAACCTCTGTTCTCTAAGTCTGTTGAATTCAACTAATCCGTCATCTTTGTATTCGATTCTAGCCAACGATTTAACTTGGAACATTGACTTGGCTGATGAGAACAGGTCATCAAACTTATCTTCTTTATGTTCAAACTTGGTCAATTTGGCCTGTTCAAGTGCATTATAGGTGACTTTGCGTGGATCAAATCGCCTACTAGGGAGAGTTGCTAGAGTTAATGACTTTATTTTTTCAGATTCTTTCTTTGCATGTTTGAAATCATGTAAAGTGTAGATACCACATCTCAGGGGAAAAGAGGGCCAGACCTGCTTCTTATTTTTCTTTAGAGTTTGTGTAATATGATAGGCTATCTCCCTAGCTAGCAGTTTATCAGGTATGTACAAAGGAAGAATGTGAGGTTTGGCTTGACTGCCGAAAATTCTTATATAAGTAAAATTTTCCTCTCCGAACCAACTTCCTATTAATGTCAAATCAATCCCTGCTTGGTAGGAAATCTTAGGGGCAGGTTTATTAAAGATAGAATAATGAATGGGTAACATAAAGTCGTTGCAAATTTGGTATAAATGGTGCTTGTAGTAAGTTTTCCACAACTTCTGATGGTATATGTGAATGGGCATGGGGTATTGCAAAGTCCACCTCCATTCGAGCACAAGAAATTCAGATTTAAAACACAGGATGTCTAGTATATAAGCACTGTAGTAGAATGGGGGAATAAGCCTTTCAGTGACGCGGGATTTGCTTCTAAAATCAAGAACTGCGGTTGCTAGCTTATCAGACAGTATAGTTGCCCAATCCATTATTTCACCATTACAGGCCGCTTCCATCAAGGGAACCATTTCTATAGTAAAATTAGCGGAATCATGCACCCCCACAACCTACACATCATTATCCCAGCATAACAATAAGGAGATCATAGAGAATCAACTAAGTACTTACCCGAAGATTCATGCTTGTGTTTTGTTGGATTTTGCCTCCATTCCTGAATGGGTTCAGATTCAGTTTCGTTCTCATCTTGGAATTTCTCCAGAAATGCCAAGTTGTACTTCTTCTCTAGCACAAGCAAATCATACATTTGCCTCAAATCATTAGATTGAAATGAACCAAAGATTCTCCCATCTCTGGTGCTGAAGGTTTTGTCTGTGATTGGGATTTCCTTAATTGCCCATCTCACTACATCCGTATATGGGAGAATTTTTTCCCGAGCTGCTATCCGATGAAGGAAAGAGTCGGCTAAGTCCTTTAGAGTACCATCAGATTTTCGAGTGCTATCTGCTGAGGCTTGTACTGCTGTCATCTTTGGTTCTTCGGCTTCAATCAAATTATAGGTACTTTGCCAAGTAGTTTTGCCGAGTCCTAGACATGTAGTATCCGATATCAATCCTTTCTTTTTAGTTCCTGGATCAGCGATGAGTTGTCCTGTGGCCGGCGAAGCGGAAGCGATTGCAATTTTCTTAGAATTCTTCCCGATTCTGCTTGAATTCGTTACTTCGGAAGAGTTCTGCACAGGAGTGAAAATGAACGTAATACAGAAAATTGATAGCACAAACCGAATATGAGCGAGATATATTGATCAATGCATGATGAATGATTAACTTAAAGTGGCCACGGATACAATCTGTGAAAAGATTTTTAGGCTTACTGTTTCATTAAATGGTCGTTAAAACCTGTCAATCCTTTAAATGCCCATCATATCGATTATTGGCCGAATGATTTGTTTAAGCATGCCTTGGATGTTTTGGCAGTTGAGCACAGATGAATGACTGTTTGGAAGATAAGGCTATTAATACAAATTAATCGTAATAGCCCTACGTTAAGATTTCTTTGAAATTTACTTTTGGCTTTATCGCAATTGGGCGTCGGGGAAATCTTAAATCGTTACATTGGTTCCATTTGGAATCCACGATCGCCGATAGTGATATCGCATCACATCGGGAGTATTAACTGGGCACTTTGAAAAGCATGCATGGTAAATCCCCGATTGCCGATAGCGATATCGCATCGCATCGGAGTGAAAGGAATTTTATTATGCCAACTTATTATTGCCGATATCCGATAGCCTATTGCGAGTTGTCGCGTCGGAGAAAACCAATGGGTCTTTAAGTTATGCCTCCTTTGTCATTGCGATATGCGATCTTGCGATCGCTTTATCGCAATGATAAAATATTAATCATCTATATATATAAGACCTTTAATTGGTTTATCAAAAAGGTTTTGTAATGTTTTTATTTTGTTTTCGGACCTTTTTGAGTAACACTAAGTTGATACCAATTAAAATCAAAAGGGACCCATTTCACATTATAGTTTTGAGAATAATAATGATATGAAATGGGGGGTTGTTGTAGAGCACAACACAACTTTATATATTAAAAGTTAGCTATCAACCGACATCCATAGTAGCCTTTCTAGATACATGAATGCAAAATGTACATACCATATTTTATAGTGCAATTTTTATTATTGTTGTAGACATCTACACCTAATTATAAGATTCATTCAAATGAAAATTGTTCCATGTTTTGTAATTTGGAATTTTAAAAGATTCATTTTAAATAACAAGTGATAAAACAACTTTAAACAAAACCTAAGAATCATATACTAACATTATAACAATGATCATGAAAAATGTACCAACTAAAGGAAAATTTACTTTCATTGAGCTACATATTCATGAATTTAAATATGTAAAACCAAGTTCTAAGCATCAAACAATGCATCATGAAAATTGTACCATGCAAAATGTACATAAAATCCAAAATTAGCATGTATTAAATCATAATAAAGAGTTCTAGATTTCAAATATGTCCAAAATTTATATCATTATAAAAGTAAATATATAATAAAAAAGTTAAATAAAAATTTGCATCAATTCATAATAAAGTTTTATTTTAATAATGTCCAAAATTTATATCACAATAAAAGTAAATATAACATAAAAAGACTCTCAAATAAAAAATTTGCATCAATTTAGAGAATATCATTGAAATATATGATCTATCAACCTCCTCATGCTCTCATATGAATCTTGGGTGCCCTGCACATGTGTAATTTCATATATACTTAATATTTTGTACTTTAAAATTAAATTTTAATGTTTTAAAATTAAATGTGATCATCAAAACAAAATTAAAAAAAGTTTCAAATTCCATGCAATACCTCGTGGTGTTCCCCCTCCATTGTGCCCTTGTGGTGTTCGCCATGCATTGTGCCCTCATGGATAAACTGTACAATGCATATGCATGTATATATATTAAAATTTTAAAATTGAAAATGAAAATGCATACACTAGATCAATATTTAAAAAATCAAGTACCAACTTTTTCAAATTGTCTAAACGATTCAATGCATGTAACCAACTAACGTTTCAAATTTCATGCAATACCCTATGGTGTTCCCCGTGCATTTCTCCCACCTGGATGCCCTATTCAATACATGTATAGGTATATATAAAAAAATTAAAATCACACATGAAAATGCATAAAGTCACAATTTATTAAAAAAATTGTTACACGAATTATTCAAATTATTTAGATGATCGTATCCGCATTTTTGAATCCACCGCTAAAGTCCATGGAGAAAGAAAATCTTCTCCACAAACCTAAAATTTAAAAATTTTAAAACTGTAAGATAAATCTATTAATCATTTTTTAATGAAACTTGCACTTCAATTTATAACAAAACATAAGTGAAATATTTAATACTTGTGACAATGTAATATTTCACAGATCTCCTAATAGGGAGGAAGAGGGTGGTGGCATATTGAAAACATTGGGTGGAATCAAAATTTGTTAACATTTAATTATATATACATAATTATTTCTTTTAAAAATATGTCCTCATGATATCGATATAACAAAAGTCGAATAATAACTGTATCAACATGAACTCTTCAAAAAAAACTAACATCTCTCAAAATATCTTGATTGGAACATGAACCTTGGACTATGATATTATCAAAATTTACATTCAACAAACGAGTTAACTGCAAATGGTGAACATATGATACATTTTAGTTAGATTATATTTGAAAATAATTAACAAAATGTATGTTAATCGACATTAACACATACAAATTAAAAATCACATTAAAATATCTACCCTAATCATTAACACATACCGATCCCACACCCCCTTCCTCATTAACGAATAGGTCTCGCCAACCATTACGACAACCCTTTTCATATGCTTTAAGCTCCTCAATATTCATATTATCTATCTCCTCATCTATTTTATATACAAAATTAGCACATGCATTAGCTTCTTCTCTTTGTCAGTTTAGACCGATATCAATTACAACCAATGCACTTTGGATGTTGTCTATAATCACATACCTTCCTTCTTGACCAATTTGAGAAGTGGCATCCATATCTAACCGCAAAGTTACCAGACGAGGAGGTTGACATACCAAAGGTGGTGGAGGGTGAAGAAATTCAGTATCACATAATGTGCCCTTACGATCACATAACTGACCTCTCCCAGTACAATAATATTCAGATGGAAGGTCATTATAATCAGGTTTCATACCTAAAACTAATTCAGCATAAAATATTTTTTCAAAATAAATTGGAACCTCGTCATTCCATGGTAGATTTTAATGAGCTGTAACGAAGCTATCATACAAATGGTTGGCTATATCAAGATGCTTGAAATATTGCACCTTGAGCATCTTTCTTTTCTGATTTTATTTGAAATTAAACATAGATTTTGCATTTTCTTCTGTAACCCTTTTACTAACCTTGACCTATTTATCGAGACCCATTATTTCTTCCTTTCTACACCTCATCATATCTATAAAGCAATCCATGGTTGACCCAAGATTCTTGTAAATATCAAGAAATGAGCTTAGAGATTGCACAACTATTTCTAAGATTTTTCAACTCTCTGCAAGGAGCTCCAAACTCCCAAGATCTTTCCTCAATATTGAATAATGACTTTTGTACCTCTGTAATGTACATTTTTGGAGGTTTGTTTCCCAAGGAAGCTCATCAGGAATATCAAATTGATAAATGGTAGTTGGTGTACGACCTTCTTCTTGAATTTCCCAACTTCGCTTATGCCTACTTCGAGCAACATTTTCACCCTCTACATTAATATATAAAATTACATAAATATAAAAAAAATGTGAAAAAATGTATTCATACACATGCAAGATAGACATGTACAAGCATATGTACATACAATTCATTTACATGTACAAATTTGTTTTAACATAATTTTTTCTTATATAATTTACCAAAATCATGAGGATCATGATGATCCGATTGAGATTGATGACTGCCCAGAGATGGTTTAGCACCATCATTCCCACCCAAAGATGGTTGAGCACCAACATTTCCACCCAGAGATTGAGCTTGTTGACCAACGAGAGAATGTTGACCACCCTCACGCAACAACATAATGAGCGAAGCTTCTAAAAAAAAATAGAAAATCAATTCAATATATATGTATGCATGCATATTATTCTACCTATTTGTCATGTAAGTATATATATATACCATATCATGATGGTGTGAACAATGGCCCTCCATTGATTGAGTAGATACCCTTTTCGACCTAATTTGAGATGCTCCTAAAAAAATGAAATTTATTATAAATTAATTTAAAGCTAAATTGATAAAAAATAAATTTCATATGTATACTCAAAATTACATATGATTCTATACAAATATCATTTTAAAACTTGCACGTAAACATATATATACCACAATCATGATGGACTTCCCCTGATTCATTTGATATTCTCTTTGATCCATGACCTCCCCATCTAGTATATGCATGAGACTTGATTGATGCTCACCTCGAAGAATCATGTGGAAAATGCTCATACATGATATGGATATCTATAGATATATAGATACATCATATTTAAAAAGTTACCTGATACATTTAAAATTCCTTTTAAAATTGTTATTTAAAAAGATCAAGAATTATAAAATTCATGTAACCCTTGAAGTTACCTCATGCATTTAATTGATGTAACCCTTGAAATTACATCATGCATTTTAAGATCTTAAAATTTTTAGATTTAAAAGCATTGAAAGGATTCAAAAAATTAATGTAACTATCCAAAGTTCTTCATTTGAAATATACTCAAGACTAAAAACACAAATGTTGAAGCATGAACAACTTGAAAATTAAATACAAAATTTTCTAAAACATGAAGTTCACCAAGCTGTGCTTACATAGTGGGGGCACACTTGGTATAGAATTGAAAAATACACATGGTCATTAAAAGCAACATATTTATAACTAAAAACACACACATATCAAAGATATCTTAAAAATATCCATCAATAAATTTTGATGGAGAGCTTCTTAACACTGATTCATCTTTCACACACAAATCTTGAATTGGTATTGCCCCATACAATAGATCACTAGACATCCTATTAACATTTGTGATGAGGCTCATCAATGGGTAAAATATATGGACCTTAATGCACCTCCATATTACTAAAATCAACTCTTACCATAATTCTTTACATGTTTTAATTATATTTTGCTTAATGTGATGAGTAAAAGTAAGATGTCATGTCTAGTGGTCTAATGTGCATTGATTGTAGGTTTTGGGAGAAAAACTTGCTAATTAGGGTGCAGAAAATTGAATGAGACAAGTAGGAGAGATTATAGGAGATAGGATCTCCCTCCATAACTCCTCACTCACTCGAAGATCCCTCAATCAAATCACACCAGCTCGGAGTTGCAAGCAGCCAAGTCATGAGGATCATTGGAAGCCAAGCTAGTGACAGTTAAGAACCAGTTGATCTCAATATTGCGAGCCAAGCCTCCCTAGATTTAAGGAACTTGCTAGAAACTTAAATTGCATAAATAAAGAGGCCTAGAGCCTCATTAGGATTCATATTTTTTGTGCAAGTTAGCTAAGCATTTTTCTAGTTGAAGAATTGTGACCAAACACTTTTATGTATTTTTGATATGTTAATGAAAATGAGAAGCATTCCCTTGATCCAACACCGAGTTGAATCAGAGGGCTGAAGCTCTTGGGTTAGGGCCCAACCCTAGCAGCAGAGGTTCCCCTTGTTGTATACGTATGTTTAGGCTTATACTCATAGTTAGTTTCTACACTGATTTATGTGTTGTTAATTTGCAAGTACTGGTATGTTTAGTTTTCTTCCATTTGTGGATAGTTGTAACAGTAGAATTATAGAGATAAGAAAATATTCAAAAAAGGCTAACAACAAGTGGATCTTACCTCATTTATCTCTTCCGGGGATAATGGCTTGAGGAACATTTCCCATTCAGCCCAAAAAAGACAGAATTCTAGCTTCTTATGAAACTTAGTGTTTTTATACTAATTAGGTCATCATCTTTCAATTTTAGAAGATAGGTTGCAATTGACATTTTTGATATCTTAGCTATTGCATTGATTTCATGTTGATTTCATAATGGTTTCAAGCATTCTCATGCATGAACTTGGCAAATAAATGATGAAAATATTGTTTTCTTCTATTTAAGTAAACCCTTCTTGTTTTGAGATGAATTTATGGATAAATAACAACAATAATGTATTTGTTGCAGGATTTTCTAATTTGCAAGAAGACCTCATATCATCAACCTCAGTGAAACCATATCCACCCATGATCACCAAAAGCCACTAAGGTCTCAATTCGAATTATCGTTTTACAAGGAAAACTTGCCATGCTTATTGAGCATATCCAACCATTGTAAAGCTTTGGTTTTAGTTCTGAGTAAGTGCCTACCACTCCCTTGCCTTATTCCCTCCTTAATCACCTTTTCAAAGCTCCATCCCACCTTTTAAACCACTCCTTATGCTTTCAGCCTATTCCTATAGGAAAATAGGGGATCCTGTAGGTGAACTAGGACATCCTGTAGGAAAACCTGTAGTGGCCTGTTTTGATCCCAAATTGTGAAAAAACCATCACTAGAGCTAGGAGCAGACTGCTATTTTCCTTCCAATCCATCTGAACCATTGAAATCATCTCCCTCCCCACCTATCTCACCTGCCATGCAACCAAGAAGGATTAGCGTTTACATTTTTACAAAAAGATAAAGAGAAAAAATGTCTTTATATTTATTCATGCACAGAGTAGTTAAGTGCTTGTTTAGATAAGACTTCATGCTTAGACTAGTTAAGACTTCACATGTGTTAAATTAGAGTTATTTTGCAAGAAAGGTATGTTAACAAATAGCTAGTTGAGCTATGTTGTTTTGTAGGCATTTCTTTCAATCTTTCATTACTGTAGTAAGTAGTATTTAAATTCTCTCAATTATGGTAAAATTATCCTCTCTAAATTGGTAGGTAGAATTCTAATAAATATAAGGTTGGTTTGAGAAACCCTAGTGGTCTATTGCCCCAACTCAGTAGTGGAAAAGAGTGGAAAAGAGTAGAACCATTTCATCTATTTGTGTATACAACACTGTCACCTTCAAGTTTGTACAAACCCTAGGTCGATGAAGTAAAGTTGGTAGACCCTGAAGTTGCAACATTCTTGTTGTAATACTGGTGCTCATCACTTTTGGCATTGTTGTCGAGGAGGTGTCTGAGTAGATGTGTTTTTTCTTTCTTTCTTTTATTTCTTATCTCTTTCATTCTACTATTAGTTCCATTATGCAAAGTATTTGTAAGTTGGTTTGCTTTCCTTTCCATTTTGCAATTGATCCCATTCAACAATTAGTTTCAATTCAGTTTGTCTTTTGAATTTTGTAATCAGTCTTCAATCTTGAAAAGCAAAACAAAAACACTCCTTTCATGCCTCATAGGAATAGGTATGACTTAGGAAACTTTCCACCGAGCACTCCCACCACTTTAAATAGCCAACCTTCCCTCTTCTATGGTGGTTGTGAATTAGAGGACCCCTTAGGCGAAAAACTAGAGATTTTTGAAGAGCCTATAGGGGAAGAAGAAGAAACCATTCCAACTGACATAATGACTGAAAATAGAAATGAAAGGGGAGATAGGGAAATAATTGAGGGTGCTTTTCCCATCAGAGAAACTAATGGGGATGCTAAGATGAAAAACATAAGCCCCTCTTCTCTTCCTCACTTCCATGGCCTGACCTTAGAAGATCCCGATAGTTTTTTGTTCGAATTTGTTGTCATATGTAGAACTTATGATTACACCTTTGATGATCAGAAGTTGAAATTATTCCCATCCACTCTCAAGGATGTAGCCCTACACTAGTTCATGGGTTTACCTGGGGATAGTACCACTACTTGGGCTCCTATTCAACAAACTTTCAACAAAAAGTATATAGACTACTGCAGGTGCAAATATACCAAAGAGGAAATTTTTAGAATGACCTTGGGACATAATGATTCCTTTGAGGATTATGAGGAAATATTCTAGCTTAGTTATAAAAGGGCCAGGTGCATACTTGATCCTGAGTCACTTAAGGTAGTCCTTCTTAGGGGGATCAGGGAAGATCTCCTAGAAACCCTAAACCTACTATCAAGAGGGGACATCTGCCAACTACCCTATGAAGATATCAAGACTATTCTTAAGAATCATTCTAGGGAAGCTAGAAAAAGGGGTAGGATTAGTCAAATAATGGCCAGTTCATCCTCTTCCAACACATCTATAAAAAGTGAAATTGGGAACATCTTGGAACATTTTAAGAGTGAAATGATGCAAACCATTGCCCTGCATATGGACACTATGCAAATCAACAGGAAGTAGGATGAAGAAGAGAGAGAATTAGCCATATTCTACCCTAGATGCGCAAGGAGACACCCTATGAATGAATGCCCATTGAATCTTATAGAAATATTCTTGGCCTGTGAGGAAAACCACTCCACAGACAAGTTCCCTTCTCTGCCTAGACTAAAATATGTTTATTAGGGAACTGAAGGGGTGACTAAACAACTCTGCTACATAAATCAAAGGACGACTCGTGAACCCTGACCATACCAGTAGGGCATGCAAAGGTCATCCTATTCATATGACAACCCTAGTTAAAACACCTCCATTCCCTCTCGGTGCCCCCCTAGTCATCCCTCCTAGTCTACACCTTCTCCCTGGTCTTTTGCACCTCAATACTATTCCCATTCAGCCAACCAACCATTTCAGCCTTATACACCTCCACAACCTCAGCGGAATCTGCCACCCCAAGGGTGGAGGCCCCCTTATAAAAATTGTCCAGCTTTATTTCCTTCACCTCCATCTCAACCACAACTTTTACACCTTGCTCCACCTAAACAACCTGAGATGCCTACCCAACCAAACTTGAACTTGAACAAAAAATAGGAACAATAGGTCTATAGTGGAGAGAAATCCTACCCTACTTACTCTATGGAAATTCATGAAGTTAACCTTAGGTATGGGAGAGTGCTCCCAGATAACCAACCTCCATCTCCACCTAGGGAGAGTGAGGAGCAAAGACAGGAAAATATGCCTAGAGTAAATCCACCACCCTTTCCTAGAAGATTAACCCATCCAATCCAGCATACCCCAGAAGAGATTGAACTTCTAGTTGAGTTGAAAAATGTGTCAAAATCCCACTTCTCCAATATATTAAAGATGTACCCATTTACAGCAAGATGATTAAAGAGAAGTGTTTCAAACATACAAGAAGGTGAAAAAGAGAAACCCCTACCATTAATGTCATTAGACAGTTGTCCAAGTTAGTGTTGGGGTGGGTAATTTGCCCGAAGTATTTAGAGCCTAGGAGCCCTGTAGTAGATTTCCACATCGACGGAACCATTTTCCCCCATATATTTATTGATCTTGGGTCTGCCATAAATGTAATGACTAAGGACACTATGCTCAAGTTGGATCTCCAGGGAGCATTAGGGAATACCACGACAATCTTGTAACTTGTAGACCAATCCATAGTAGCCCTTGAGGGGATTGTTGAGGATGTGATGGTCTCCATTGATTCCTGGGAATACCCTGCTGGCTTCTTATTTCTCCAGTGTAATACCAAATTTAATGGTTATCCTCTGATCCTTGGGAGGCCTTGGTTAGCCACTGTGAATGCCTACATAAGCTGCAGGGCTGGAAATATGACTATAAAAAATGGGTGTCTATCCAAGAAGTTGGTCATGTACCCTCTTGCTCAGCCATTTCTAGAAGAGGAATTACCATTATGGCTAGAAGAGGAGGAATAAGATGAAGTCTACTCCTCCCAAATATATACCCTAGAAACTTCCATAGGAGGAGGACAACCTGAAGAAGATGATTTGATTAAACACATCCTCCAAAATCAAAATCGTAACACCATGTTTGTGGAGGAAGTAGTGAAGGAAACCAGGGACAAAATTAGATTTATCTATGCTTAGTTGACTCAAACCCTACTCATGTCAAGACAATAGAATTTGGCCTTGAAAGAGCATTGAAAATCAACCCCTCTCTCTGTACACCAAGAAGAAGAGTTATGTAATATTCTAAGAGAAAATTTGGATGCCTTTGCTTGGAATTACAAAGAAATGAAGGGAGTGCACCCCTCAGTGTGTGCTCACCACATTTACATCAAGGAAGGTTGCAAACCCATCTGACAACCCCAGAGGAGAATGAATCCATCTCTTAAAGATATAGTCAAAGAAGAGTTGCAGAACCTGCTGGATGTAGGATTCATTTACCCTATCTCGGATAATGAATGGGTGTCTCCTTTGGTACTTGTTACAAAGAAAAATGGAAAGTGGTGGATTTGTGTCGATTATAGAGAGCTAAACAAAGCCACAAAGAAGGACCATTTTCCTCTACCTTTCATTGACCAATTGTTAGATGGTATGGTAGGAAAGAAGTTCTTCTCTTTATTGGATGGATTTAGTAGGTACAATCAAATCTAGATCAGCCCAGAGGACCAGGATAAAACCACCTTCACCTGTACTTGGGGTACTTTCACTTATAGGGTCCTTCCTTTTGTTCTATGCAATGTCCCTGCCACTTTCCAAAAAGCAGTCCTGATTATCTTTGCAAAGATAGTCCACGATGCAGTAGAAATGTATATGGATGACTTCATACCCTATGGTTGTGATTTCCAGGAGGCTCTCTCTAACCTAGGAAATGTGTTAAACAAATACATTGAAATGAACTTATCCCTTAGTCCTGAAAAATGTGATTTCTTGATGACTGCAGGGACTATTCTAGGTCACTCAATATCCCAGGAAGGACTACTAGTAGACCCAAATAAGATAGCCATCATCAAAAGGGTCTCGACTCCACAAAAGGAGAGGGATGTTAGAAGATTTTTAGGTTTAGCTGAATACTATAGGAGATTTATAAAATATTTCAGTAAGTTAGTTTCTCCCTTATTTGGGTTATTGACCAAAGACTCTGAATTTTTATGGTTAGAAAGTTGCTAAGAAGCCTTGGACACCCTAAAGGAAAAGTTTACTACTACACCTATTCTCTGAGGCCCAAATTGGGCTCTTCCTTCTCATATTCATGTCGATGTCTATCACAAATATATAGGAGTGACTCTAGGCCAGATATATGACAAGCTATCTTATGTCATTTACTTCATTAGTAATAATTTGTTGAAATTCAAGTTAAACTACACTGTAACTGAAAAAGAGCTCCTAGTTGTTGTGCATTCATTGAATAAATTTAGACATTTCATTACTAGTTATTAGAAATGTGTATGTACTGACCATGCTACAATTAAATACTTGATGAAAAAGCTTGATGTAAATGCTTGGATTATTAGATGGTTACTTTTATTGTAACAATTTGATTTAACTATTATTGATGAGCCTGGAAAAGAGAATGTAGCTGCAGATTTTTTATCTATATTGACTTTACCTATAGGGGAGGAAGGAATGGTTGACGACCAACTACCAAATGAAAATTTATTCATCATTTCAGTTCTCTCTCCATGGTTTGCTAACATAGCAAACTACTTGGTATCTTCATAGTTCCCTCAAAATTTTTCCTCCAAGGAAAATAGCAAAATCATAAGAAAAGATGCCCCATTCACTTGCATTGGGGGCAATCTCTTCAAGCTAGGTCCAGATCAAATTCTGAGAAGATGTGTCAGGGAGGAGGAAGTCTTTGAAATCTTTCTCACCTATCATGATGGGCCTTGTGGAGGTCACTTTGCAGCCAAAAGAACAACATTCAAGGTACTACAAGCTGGTTATTACTGGCCCACTCTTCACCAAGATGTAAGGAGGTATACCGACCAGTGTGATCAGTTCCAAAGGATGGGGAAACCTACCCCAAGGGATGAAATTCCTCTGGAACCTCAAGTGACTTTGGAGCCATTTGACAAATGGGGCATGGATTTCATCGGGCCCATTGACCCTCCATCTAGACAGAAGCAGTGCATCATTGTGTGCATTAACTACTTAACAAAATGGGTTGAAGCTAAAGCCAACAAAGTAGCAACAAAAGAAAAAGTGGTTGAGTTCTTAAGGGAGAATGTGTTTTAGAAGTTTGGGTACCCTAGAGAGTTGGTCACTGATCAAGGTAGTCAATTTACATCTCACATGATTGAAAATATGTTAAGCCAACACAAGATCAAACATAAAAAATCCACCCCTTAACACCCACAGGCTAATAGGCAAGTGGAAGTAACCAACCGAGCATTGGAAGGCATTCCGATGAAGATGATTAGTAGTAGCAGAAAGGATTGGGTAGGCAAATTAGTTGAGGCAACTTGGGCCTACAATACCACCTAGAAGACCACCATTGGATTCACTCCTTATGAGTTGGGCTATGGGAAGAAAGCCCCGGTGTCCGTTGAATTTGAATACAACACCTTAAGGATGGAAGCACAAATGGATCTAGATATCACAAGGGCACAACAAGAAATATTTCTCCATTTGAATGGGTTAGATGAATTTAGGATGCAGGCCCTCCTACACACAAAAGTGACTCAAGCACAAAGGAAAATTTGGCATGACAAGAATATAAAAGACAAACAATTTCAAGAAGTTGATTGGGACTTGCTGTATGATTCTCGGTACAAAGTTTTCAAAGGCAAGTTAAGGACTATATGGTTAGGGCCTTATGTAATAGAAAAGTGTCATGATAATGGTGTTGTTCAAATAATAGCCATTGATGTAGAGGCTATCCCTTTGCTTGTCAATGGGTGCAGATTAAAAATCCACAAAAAGCCCTTATCAAAGCAAGAATTCATTAATAGCATTAGAAAAATAGTGGTGGTGGTCGAGCAAGTCTCAACTTCCATCCCAGCAAATCCTTGAAAAAAAATAAAATAAAATAAAGAGACTCAAGTGAAAACCTCTATGAGGCACCCGGAGTATTGACTTTTGGGTTGAAAACACTCGAGGCGACCCAAGAGTGTTCACAAATATATATATATATATATATATAATATATATATATATATATAATATATATATTATATTATATAATATATATATATATTATTATATATAATATATATATATATATATATATATATAATAAAAGATCTATGGGTGAAAACCTCTTTTGAGGCACCTAGGGTAGGCAACTAGGATGAAAACCTCCTTGGAGGTAGGCTAGATGTTTTTCAAAAATAAAAATAAAAATAAAAGAGAAAAGATGCAAAAATGACAATTTTGTTTTGCAGGTCTACAATAGGAAGATAAGAGCAACATATAGAGGACAATAGATCCTACAAAAACTATGTTTTACTTCACCCATCTCATATCCTCCATTATCCCCCTAGTCTTCCATCTATACTCCACTCTAGATCATTTGAAGTAGTTATGTGTTTTCTACAAGATTCCTTGTAATACTACAAGAGTTTCTTGTAGGAATTACAGAAGGTCTTGAGAACTACATGAAGAGTAGTCCAATGGCAAGGTGGTGACACAAGCCTGTGTTTGAATGTAAAATAAAAATCACTTACCTCACCACACCTCAGACAACACCTTTCATAACCATGCCGCCCCTGTATACATCAAAGAAATCAAGTTCAAAGAAAAAAGAAAATTATAAAAAAAGAGAAGAAAAAAAGAAAACAAAGGGAAAGAGGAGGCATACCAAAATCAGTATCCCTCACCTACCATTCCATAACCCCATATTCCGCTCATTTCAACACCCCTTCTACTTCAAAGTTGAGGAAAATTGCGATAATTTAAGGAAAAGGCAGCTACAGGACATCTTGTAGACATCCTGTAGGAAATCTTGTTGCAGCCTATCCCATAAAAGAGACCATAGAAACTACAACCATCTTCAACATGGGGACTACAAGGATGAGAGAGCTCCTCTAGAGCTTAGCAATAGTAGGAATATCAGTAGCAACAAGGTCCAACACCTATACATCATCAAAGGAACAAGTCATTAGAAGAGGAAATATGCAGTTGAAAATATGCAGCTCGAAAAGAACAACAAATTAGCACCACTCTCTAGCATGCATCATCAACAAAGCAAAGGACCCATAGGTATGTCATGTTACCAATAGTCCCTCATAATTACAATATGATTAAACTATAGGAATAATGCAGGAGTTGATTTTATAAATGAAGGTGGCTAGTTAACTTGGCCACCCTCAGTCAGATATTGAGAAGAAAAGGGTTGTCCACTATGCATGTGGCAAGGTCAAATCAAAGGAAAAAGGGGAATGAATACAAAAATGGTTAAGCTACAGAGAATAAGAGTGGGAGATGATTACGAGGCAAGGTGATATGATGAACTGGTAGTGGGACTAATGGTCCAAAAGAAGGTACTCGTACTCGTCCAGCCAACACATCACCCAACACAATCATCCATAAATAGAAATAAACATTGACTTTGATACAAAGAAGGCAGATGAGACTTCGAGGAGTCATCGAAAGAAGAGGTTACTCTCGACATCCTGAAATAGCACCTACAGGAAACAATCAGCACCTACAACAAGTAGGAAACCTACAGGATATAGGGAGATTAGCATACAGAGCTATCAGTGGGTACTAAAGGCAATCAAGTCAAGGGTCATCATCACCAAAACATAGAAGAGGGAGTTAGGTGCCATAGCTTCTATATTTTTCATTTAAAAACAAGAAATCCTCAATTCGATTAAGAATTCACAGTGCATATAAGGATAGAAAGATTGCTTTGAAGGTCAATAAATGTTTAACTCCAAAACTTCCTCACCTACCATAATTCGTGAACTGCATCCACCCAAACCTCAAGAATTAGCAAGGAAATATAGCAGGAGGTTTCAATAAAAGAGAACCCACCAACGCAATAGGAATCCACGAGCATCCTCTTGTGGTGGAATTTTTTACAAGGCATCAATGGATGGGGTTCTTTGAGAAGATGAGAGGATATGATGATGATGTGGCCAGATAATTTTCCATGTCACTCATACTCCTCACTAGAGCTAGTTCCATTGGTGTATTGAAGGGTTTATCAGTAGCAATTACCCCTGAGGTTATAAGCAGGGTAACTACACTCCCCCTAGGGTTGCAATGGAGGAAAGAAGACAAGAATATCAACGCTCTCGCAAAGAAAGGGTTTTTCTTGGAGGCAGAAGAACAAATGGAAGATAAGAATGGGGTTATAAGGTAAATCATTCCATACCCTTGGAATGAAGTGAGTTACCACATCATGAAATTTATTTCGTGTGAAGGTAGATACAGTGTAGTGTATGGATACTACTTTAGACTCCTCCAAGAACTGAGATTTTGAGATAACACACCTCTTCATAACAGCTTAGCATACCTTATTTTCTCTTACAACCAATGATAGATATAATCATAAAGGTACAAGAAGGGAAACATCAATAGCTAGCACACCATGGGTTGTTCAAACTCCTCTTGGAAGATGCCCTAAACAACTTAAGAATCCCCATTGCATGGTCAACATTTATAGACATACAGGAAGAAGGTGCAATTCAAGTAACTGAGTATGACATAATCCCTACTTCTAGTAAGGGAGAATAAGAAACAGAGGAGGAAACAAAATAAGAAACAGATGAGAAAAATGAAGAAACAGAAGATGACAAAGAGGAAGAATCGAAGAATGGAAAATAAGAAGACAAAGAGGATGGAGAAGAAGATGAAAAAGACGATGAATTACAGAAGGATGAACACAATTCCAAAACATAGCGTAGGGAATAAGAAGAATCACCAAGAGTGTCTCCAAATCCTACAGAGAAAGAGGCAACAACCGTTGTAACTTCCCTAAGTACACCTGCCAAATCAAAGGGAAAGAGGCAAAGGCAAGTTCCACTTTACTTTAGGATAAGGAAGGGCACCAGGATTAGACAAGGGAGACCTCAAACTTCTACCAAAACTCCATTTTTCATAGAGGACTCACCAAAAAAACAAGGGAAAGCAGCCCCTCTAGGGAATAAGGAAGAGGAAGGAACATCAAAAAAGGCCTCTCCCAAGCCTCCAATCACTTATGTTAGGAGGCCTGTCACTAGGTCAGCCTCAAAACAAGGAAAAGGTATCGTACAGGAGACACAATTAGTCCTATAGGAAGCAGAGACAATCCTATAGGAAACCCTATCAAACCTACAAGAAACATAGAAAAGAGACCAGGAAGGAATTACTCAAGAAAAAGTAGAGGAAGAGGCCCAAGAGTTGAAGGGACCTAGTCCACAACCAAACCTCAGCCATACTACAGATTCATTGAAGGAGGTGGGGTGATACCACAAAAATTTTCCATTCCTCTATTCTTTTAACTTGAAAAAGAGAGGGCAAAGACACATAGGTGGATGCAAATTGCCAAATCAAAAGGGGTAGAGGATGTAGGCGACATGGAAGAAAAATTGCAAGAAATGGGTAGAGAACTAAGTAGCATAAGAGACAAGGAAACAATAATGAAATCTCAATTAGAGACTGAGAACACATGGCTAAGGAAGAAGCTACAAGAAAAGGAAGGCCAATTTGCAACTATGGCTAGTTTATCCATGGAGGCAATCCAATGTAAGATACCATCAAAGTCATATGCCTTATACCTCAAGGAACAATGGCTACAATTCTAGATAAAGACCCTAGCACACAGAGGAACTATGCCTTTCCAAGACTAAAAGACAATTCATTGAGGAGGCCAGAGCTACAAAAATGAAAAAGGTATTGGCAAAAGAAGAATCATAACCCGTTATGATAAGAGCAAACAGTGTAACCCAATGGCTGTCATCAACACTTGCAACTTCATTGCAAATGATCCCAAGCTTGCACCATGATACCTTGTTTTACAATAATATGCAGTCACTCATTTTGAAGACATGATAATATTTCTAGGAGATGATATCTAGCAAGCCTACTAAAGGAGATGGAATACCTTACCCTACAGCCTAAAAATAAGAGAGTATCATTCTCCTGACAAAATCAGAGATGCACTAAATAGAACCCTAATGTATAAGAAAGCATTGAAAAGAATCAAAGTCAATTGGATTGGCTTGAAGCTCAGTCCACCGTTTCTTTTAGGTATATTGGAATGAAGAAAAGAAGAAGAAGAAAGAAAGTAGTGGGTGGATATAGAGAAGAATGTAGGGTTTTATTCACAGGAGGAGGAGACTACATCAGAAGCATGGAATGTTAGGGAGGCCACCAAAGTAATGAAGTACGTGGACATAGATTGAGTTGCTCAGAGGATGAGCAACACTTTCAGTAGGGGGTGATGATGAGGATCATCTGTAGAAATTTTGAATAATATGACACTTATTCACAAAGATTATCCCGATTATACACTATTTGCAAAATCATGCATAACACATAACCTCCTCTATGTTGATCATCAATTTTGCATAATTAAGAAACAATCGCATGTGCACATTGAAGCATTAATCACACATATCAACACAGGGAAAGCATACAGCTGAAAATCCCCAACTATCTATATATTATATTGATTGAGAACATGTAACAATACATAGTACAATACTCCTCACAAGCGCTCAGTACTATCTCCACCTATTACACACAAAATATCTCAGATCTGAATCAATCACTGGCTCAAATCTCCTTCGCTGCTTGCCTGCCTCCACTGTGTAATCTTGCATGAGAATAGAATGAGAATCAACTCCAAATTCGTATTCCCTTTGCCTATACCACGCAATCCTCATTGGAAATACTCAATCCATTGATTGTGCAAATCTCATGCACAACTGTAGTCACAACTGACAGCTGTCTTTCCCTTTCACTCATCTCTAACACTTGTCTCCACTGAACTTTCCATGCACTGAGTTAACTGATGTATTCCTCAGTTGATTCATGAGTTAATAATTATTGAATTAATTAATAATTAATTCACACCACTCATCACTAGTGTATTTGTTAGTTAGACTAAATACAACTAGTTCAACTAAGTCAAACTGAACACAACTCCATCAACTCCTCAATCAACTCCACCAAACTCAATCACTTGAGTTCTAACTGAAGTCCATCATGCAATAGCTCAACTAACACATAGGAAAAGCGTATTTCCTTCTGGCAGTTGCATGTGCCACATCCGTAGCTTGAACTAAAGTGCTGCAAGAGGATAAGATAATGTTTATAGTCCAAATATTATTAAGAGCTAATAATATTCGACTGTTCTATTTTTAGACTGGTAGTCTAAAAATAGACTCTGCCCATATGTCTAAAAACATAGGTCCATCTATTTTTACCAACATGACCAATCATCCATAAATAGCAACCTACAACTCATAGACCATGATCCATATGTCTAAAAATAGACATAGTCTAAAAATAGACTTTACACCAAAAATAGCCTGCAGGCCCACTTAGTGAAGGCGACTTCTTTTCACTAAGCTCCATCATCTTGTTGCATTTTCAACACCACCTAGGGGAAACTAGTCCGAGTAAACCAATAAAAAAGTGTTTCCCAAAATGGGGTCCCAACTCAAAAACCAACAGAGATGTTTGTGGAGTTTTACCAAAATTGGCAACATATTTTGACAAAACATTAAAAAAGACCGTAGGATTAGGAGCGGGGATTCGAAACCTGGCGTCATGGAAAGATGTCTGCAAGGACCCACTAGGTGTCCTTTGGTGGAGGCTCTTCCACAATGAAACATCTGTACTCATCCCATTCTTCCACAGCTACTTGCGTGCCACCAAGGATGCCCACTGACTACTTGTGTGCCACCCAAACTGCCCTCGATTGCATGCCTGCCTCCATGGATGTCCTTACCATGCTGAGCATTATCATGGCCATCTTTGTCTCTGGGAAAATAAGAGTTGCTATCTGAGTGCTTCCATCCGCTGATGACTCGCTTCTCCTGTGCTATCTTCTGCTTGCTGTTATCCTCCTTCTTCTGAACTGTGTCATGAGTCTGAACATCCTACTCATCCTACGGGCGGATTTCTTCACTAAAAGCCACTGTGACAGTGGAAATTATATTAGGGTGGTTCATGGTGCTATGAAAACGGAATTGGGTCAAGTGGTGCGACTGTTGAGGGGGCGCAGCGGGATTAGGTGTCTGAGATGCATCATTAACTCTTTGAGTACCAAAGGCTTGGGCCCAACTTCTTCCACTACGGGTGGCATGATATCTGCCAGAGAATTGGCTTTTGGATGAAGCAAAGGAAGTGGAGGATGATGAGGTTGTCAGCTTAAGAGGTGGCGGCAAGGGGGGGCAAATATTTCTGCCTCAAGTTCTGCCTCGCCTGCTATGCATCCGGTGTTGAAGACGCAGCATGGTTCTACGAGCGGGATGGAGCTGATTGGTATGGGCCAAGATGAGAACAGTATTAACAATGAGCATTTAGGGTGAGGAAAAGTCTACATGGGAGTTAATAGAGCTGGTCAGACGAAAAACAGTGTCATTCTGAGAAAAATTCAGAGCATAGTGAGCATTTTGGGAGAAATGGAAACCATCCCCCAGATCAATACAACTGAGGAGCCAACAGTGCCGCACTGTTGTCGTGCGAGAGCTCGGCTCCGTAGCATCAGGGGGGCAGGAGCAATTCAGAGGGGAAGGGGTGAAGGTATGCAGGCTTGTAGAAGCCATGGCCGTAAGCTTGCAAGCAACCTCTCAACCTGTGCACTAGAGTAATGGTGCCTGCAGGCTGATGGTGGTGCGCCATAAATTACCTTGGAAGGGAATGTAGGTGGCCATGTGGCCTAGCCGCTTGCTGTCCACCTATCTAATCCTTAGTAAATTCATCTTAATCACCTACATATCGGGGTGTAGTTTGTACAAGGATTGATATTGCACATCTATTTCATTTAATTTTAGGTATCACAACTTTTGACAACCAATTAATTCTAAATAGTGTTTCTCCAAATATTACAAAATATATCTTGAAGAGTATTTTTTATAATTTACTTCATCAAGATTACTCTTGAAATAATTTTCTTCATTGCTTATGTTTGAAATAATTTATTTCCTATATTTTGATGATTTTTTTTTATCTATAGTTTATTTTGCAAAGTCAAGAAATAATGTATTTTTTTGTTTTCTTAATGAGTGGCCAGATTTATAAAATCTTTACATTATTTGTTTCTCCAAACAATTATCACATCTCCTTCAAGAATATTTTGATTTGTTTTGATGTTTATAAATATATATTTTCCTCTTATAAATATTTTGAATACATTGTTGTATGCAATTACTCTATTTAATAATTTTGAATATATGTAATTGTCTATTATTTATTAGTTGGTAATGAAGATGGGAGGCAATCTTGTCAAGGATTAATTTTCACTTCGTAAGAGGATTGATTCTACACATCTTTTTCATTTTAATTCCAAGTATCGCAACTTTTGACACTTAATTAATTCTTAATAATGTCCCTCTACCTGTTACTAAATATATCTTGAAATTTATTTTTTTAATAACCTATAGCCTCAAGCTTAACAACATCTAATACATCTAATGCACACAGTCTAATAGGATTAGAAAACAACATCTACACTAAAATCAATGAATCTAATGCAAGCAATCAAATGAGATTAGAAATCAACATCTACACTGAAATTAATGCATCTAGTGCAATCAATCAAATAGACACAACCATCAGGATGACTGCATTAGAACCGTGAAAGTGGCTCAGGTGAGTAGACAAGGTAGGTCTGCTCAACCTGCTATGGGTGCTGCACTATAATCACACACCCATTACAGTATTGGTCATCAAGCAGCTGTTATGCTTGGTGCACTATGGGTGTCTATGGTTGGAGGAGTCGATACCCATCACTGACAAGCTAATCCATCGGATCACAAGGCTGCCCTACACAGGGGAAAATTTGGCCATGACGTTTAGCAGAAAATGTGGCAAGCAGGCCCTCGCAGAGGCCATGAAGGAGAAATTCAAGCTCGTGAAGAAGCCACGAGGCTATTCCATCTCAAGTATCTACAATCCTGCAATCAAGGTGGCCAGGCATATTTTGGCAGGAAATGTTATGAGAAAGTGTCGGCACCAGTCGTTGCTCTTGCAGCCCAATGTGCCAAAGGAGTCCAGTTTAATTGGGTGCATTATCTCTGCAGTGAGTTCCTTTTGAACTACCATGAGGCACAGGATCTCAGCAATACCTTCCACTATGCGTGGCTCTTGCTACATTGTGCTAGTAGCCTGGGAGCTGTCGGAAGACATTCAATTCTCCTTGGTCGCACTGGACCTGCCATAAGTAGCAAAGTACGCTTCTCTATGGGCGAGCAAGGATGCTTAGCACATCAAGGATAAAAAGATCTTCTGGATCTTGATGGAAATGAACATCCACATGGTTATCAATCGCAAACAACGGTTGTCACCTACTGTATTTGCTAAACTACAGGAACACGTGGAGTTTAAGGTAGACTTTCAGCGTGTATCGATTAGGGAATGGAAGGACCGTGAGCAGACATGGTATGAATTGCCTTACTTGGAAACAGACAACACAATTGATGCAGTTCTTGATCGCTGGATGGCAGAGTGGCGCATTGCCTCAGACTTGGTAGTGGGGTCGAGCAAGTCTTCCACGCAGCGCAAAAAGGAGGAGGCCAAGCTCAAGATGGTATAGCTAGCTGAGAAGGGGAAGAAGGAGGTTGCTGACAAGGCCTGTGTAGAGTGTGATGCCACCTAGCAGGTGGAAAAGCAGATAGGAAAAACAAAGCGTGGCTCTGGTAAACGTGTGAGGTCGCCTTTTCTTGAAACAAAAGAAGAAACGGATGAGCAAACAAAGCAGCATGGAGAAAACCCACAAATGGCATAAGAAATCCAAGGCTAGTAAGGTGTCGCTGGACCCAATCAACCTCACAAAGGGAGATTTGAATAACATTGGAGACACAGTGCAGGATGTCACCGCAAAGATCCTGCAGAATTTCGAACATTAGCAACAACAACTATTGGGGGCCAGCCAGACGCGTCTACAGGAGTTGTAGATCTACACATCATAGGCTAACACAGTGTCCACCAGCCTCACTATCAGTACTTTAGAAGTTGTCGAGACGCTGCGTGCGAAGGACTCCCAAGCGATAGTGGAGACGAATGGAGCACTAGCCATAGAAAATGAAGCTGACAAGCCTACTATTAGCACCCTCAAGGGAGTGGGGTTGAACTTGGCAGTGCTCCCTGGCGAGGTGCTCCACCTACTACAGGATGGGGTGATCGCGGAGCTGAGGGCCCACGAACAGCACGCTGTGTAGGTAATCAGTGAACAATAGATATATAATGTGTAGGTGACCCTACAGCGAGACTCTACCATCGCCATTGTGACCGAGGTAACTGACCGAAACAAGCACATAGTTCAGGTCATGGACAAGGCACGCCGAATGGTCCCATAGTCGGCCATTCTTGAGGGAGAACTAGTCAAGGTGCATGTTCGCAAGCTTTCTACAGCGGAGCGCAACGCTTGCACAGAGTTAGATAAGGTTCAGCTAGAGATGAGCCTACATATTACAAATTTATAGTTGAAGGCCCAGCCTTCAACTACGCCAGAAGTAAAGGAGCAGTGTGCAACCACTGTCACAGTGGGGATAGCAGCGGTAGACAGTGGAATATCAAACAACAAACGACTTTTTGAATAGTTGTTCGAGGTCTTGATGAGCCTGTAGGAGGATGCTAATGTACAACGACTAGAGACAGAGGCATGAGAACTGAAACAGTGCTATGACGAAGTAAAAGGTACATCGCTTACCGTCGCTCTCACATAGAGACTGGAGAAGCTGCAGGAGGCCAAAACATTGAAAGAATAGGTAGATGCAGTGCAACACAAAGAAGCGGCGCTGAAGGCATGCTTGAAGCCTTGGTTGGATGAGGCTTATTGGGTCACGACCTCTATTAAAGGCAAGCTTCCTAATCTACAAGCAATTCAATAGAAGCTTCAGGCTGACAGTTCAAGACCAACAATAGAGCAATTGGTTGAAGAAGCAAAGCAGGCGGTCACACAGTGCATTGTCGAGGTTGTCGTCATACAAGTCAAACTGGGAGGTCTTCACACAAATATCTCCACGCCTCCAGATTGACACGAGAGCGAGTCCGCATTTTTGTGTTGGGGGCCTGTTGGGAACAGGTTCCCCCAAGGACAGTTTTGGGGCTAAAAACCCATGTTTTTGGACAATTTTGTAATAAAGTTGTAAAGTCTCCGCATTTTTTGGTGGCAGAGCACAAAGGTGTCAAGAGTCATAAAGGCTTGTCTACCCTTATTTTGTAAAGTGTAAAGTCAACTATAAAGATCCACCCATGGTCCGCAGACCATGGGATTGTATAAAAAGGAGCTAAGTAAGCAAGCTCTAAGTAGTTAGTAGCAAAGAATGAAGTAAGGAGTTAAGTATTGGAGTCTTGTTAGAGAATTCTAAGTGTTTCAGGTCTTAGCGTAGGTAGAGGCTCTGCAACTAAGTGTGCAGAGGCCTAGGGTGGAAGTCTGTAGCTGAGTGTGCGGAACCTTGCAGCTATGTGCGTAGGGTAGATAGAGTTGTGTATTAACTTAAATATATCAATAAAGAGAAGTATTATGCAATTACTATGTATTTAGTTCTTGTTAATGCATCTGATTATATTATGTTTTGGATTTAATTTACAATGTTCATATGATACACGAATATATGTGATTGTGTTGGTTAATTGAATGCAATTAAGGATATCAGTTTATGCAACGCTAACTATGATTGATTAGTAAGATAAGTAAAACACCTAAGATAACTTGGGAATGTATACAATATCATGTCTTAGTTGAGCAGAAGTACCTGAATCATGGGCTAGGGCTACGCGAAGGTCAATCATACACCTTTTCAAAGGTACTAAAGGGCAGAATAAAGGGTAGGTTGATAGAGCCCTAAAGCTTAGTGACCTGTGTGAAAGTAGGGGCAGAGGGTATAAACCAACATCACGACCATCTCAGGGTGCAAAAACTTGGTTCCAGCATCCCCCCATACTGCTTCGGGTGAAATTTCAGTCCGCGTCCCACAAGGTGATGCTGAAAGGGCCAGTAGTGTATGGATTTGTTTGACTAACTAACGCTGAACCTGGGTCAGGCCTCCCAAAGCCAACAGTCCACTATTAACAACCAATGATCCAAAGTATCTGGAGGAGAGGTAGCAGCTAGAGCAGAAATAAGATAAAATTACTTTTGTTTTTCTACAACATTACTTTCCTAGTGGTTGAACCTATTATAATTGTAGCACATTCCTTTTCTTCCTTCTTTGAATCCTTGACCCTATCTTCTTCGGCCAACATTTTTTTTTGCATGAGCAGAGAAAGCAATAGGTTCACTTCCATTTGAAGCTTTATCTCTCTCCATCATCCTCGTCTTCTTTTGAGTGCATCTAGCCAACTATTCATCAAAATTAGGAATCTTGTCATTATTGATAATGGTGGTGTTAAACACATCCCATGCTCTTGAAAGACCCCCAAGTACAATAAGAGTGAGCTCCTTATCAGCAATAACTTCTCCAATAGATAGAAGGTCATTCTTGATTTTTGTGATCCTCATGAAGTAGGATTGGATATACTCCCCTTTATCCATCTTGATGTCTTTCAATTTGTTTTTGAGAAAGAGGATTTGATTTTCATTGTTTAATTTGAAAATTCCAACCAGCTTATCATATATCTCCTTAGAATTTCCCAAACCAAAAATATAGGCAACCAAATTATTTCTTTGCTTTGACCTCACCTTTTGTATACTACATTTTAGTAGCAACTGGTGCATTTGAAGGAGGCTCCACCACGTTTCCCTGCACATAGTCCAATACTTTATCCTCCTCCAAACTCAGGTCCAAAGTTGTATTCCATGCATGATAGTGAGGTTCGTCATTGATCTTGTTTGAAATCTTGAAGTGAGATGTGTAGAAAGTCCTTGTAAATTCAAACTACAAATTGTAATATGCTAAAAAAATATACTTGAATCTACTCTACTCATTAGTAGAAACAATAAACGATCGATGAAATCATGAATCATATAAGAGAAAGAATTCAATCACACATAACACAATGATTTTGGGGGGAAATCCACAACTAAAAACCCCTGCTATCTGTATATTGCATTAATAAAAAATTATGAGAAGATTACAATGATTTGCTAAAGCCCAAGCAACCTCTGCACTATCTCTATATATCTCACTACTTCCCATACAAGATCAAGCCAATACTTAGCCAAATTCTTGCTTGCCTAATACCCTATTATCCCGTGTTGTTCCCTTTGAAATTAGCCCCTATTTAATTTGGAAATTCCACAATTATGAACTGTGAAATCCTCATAGGCCTTCCTCTAATTACATGCACCATTAGTTTAATTTAGATTATTTTACAACTAATAGTACATTATCCCTAAACTCCAATATCAATTGGGTCTCTCTCTGATCTAACATGCATGAGTTAATTATGAATGAATCTTCAATTTAAAGGTTGATCATTGTAGGAAGCACCCCATTGTTCGATAAGAAGCACCCCACTACTGAAGACTACACCCCATTACTGTAGGTTACACCCCACTAATGGACCTCCCACTAATTCCTCCTTCAATTGGAACTAGTTTAACTATCTGTAACTCAATTAGACTCAATTAAATAATTACAATTCAAAATAAACTCAATTGATGCTCCTAATTGTTGGAGACACTCTGCATTACTCTAGTTAGACCCTCAAATCGAATTAACTGAGCTAACTAAGTCAAATTAACTTAGTTAACTATTACAAGTTATCATAAGATGTGGAGTTACAATTTTATTCCCAATTTAATTCAAGGACAAAATTAAACCAGGATCTTTCTTAATGCTAATTTTCACATTTCTTCTTTCTATTTTAAACACTCTCTCTCAACAAGAAAGGAATTCAACTCTATATCAATCTGGTACCTTTGGAATGTTCTGCATGAAACACTTGTCACTGTTGTTGTTGCTACTGCAGCATCTGCAACTGAAAAGCATAAAAAAAAAAAAAAAATTGAATCAATTGTGTCTTCAACTATCTACTCAACTATCTACTAGGAAAATTGTGTTGTTGTTGACTCTACTACTGACCCTCCTACTACGATTTCAACACTTCTCTACACTCCTTTATATCTGGTTGACACTGATCCTCTTGCTACTGAATATTGTGGGCCCCCGTAGAAAGGTAATGATCCATGAGACAAAAAACACCTCAATGGATCCTACCCAAATTTTGACACTCTTGGGACTATTGTTTCACATCACCCCACCTCTCACCTAGAGGTATGGCTACATGTGCTCCTTCTTCCCACTTGGCTTGAAATTCTCCCCTACTAGAGGTCTCTGCTTGAGTGGATGTATCCTCTTGGTCTCCTCTTTGCTTCTCCAATTTTGGTTGCTCCACCACTTTCTGAGACTGTTTTTGAGGCTGTATGTTGATAGGTAATGCATGATCCCTCTCAACCACCAAGCCTCTAACATTTTCCTTGCTCCTCAAGGCTTTGCATGCTTCTTGTACCTCAAGTTGATACAAGTTCTTCACTCGTACACCGATATTTTTACTTGCCCCATGGCAATGTGTCTAAGGAAAACTTTTCCTTTGTTAAATATCTCATCATAACCACGATCTTCCAATACTACGATGGAAACAAGATTCTTCTTTAGCCTTGGAACATACATCACATCTATGAGTCTAAGAGGGGAGACAAAATCCCTTTGAAAAGTAATTGTATTGATACCAGTCATGTTATACCTCCCATCATCTCCAAACTTATGTTCCACTTGAGGTCTTTCTCCACCAAGTCACTGAAGAGATCCATATTCCCCATCATATGGAATGAGGCACCGCTATCGAGTCACCACATTCTTCCCATTATAGTGCTTTCCATGCATGCAATGATAGTAAAATAAAGTTTGAATTGTGAAGCTAGATCTCCACCTACTCTTGCTACTTGAGACTCCTTGCTTGCTTTCTTCCATGGACATTTCATGGCGGAGTGCCTGAACTTGTGACAGTGAAACCACTTGATGTTGGACAAGTCTTTCTTCTTTCCCTCATTGCCTTGGGACTGTTTTCCCTTGGATTTATTTTCTTTGCTAACTAATGCAAAATCCTCTTCCACTTCTTTGGATGAGGTCCCATCTCTAGTGTTCCATCAAATCTCTTCTTGTACCGAGTTAGACCATAAATGCTTCCACTCTAGTAACTTCTCCCTCCCATTAAATGAGTCATGGTAGTTGTGACAGCTCTTAGGAAGGCCTAGAAGTGCTAGGCTCATCATATTGTCTTCAACAACTATAACACCGACACTTTTAAGCTCATCCAGACATTAGGTGAACTTGGTCAAGTACTTCGGTATTGTGTAACCCTTCTCCATCTTGATATTTCTCATATTTTCCTTCAGTGCGAGCTTCTTGTGATCACTACTGTTTTGAAACAAGTCTATCAATTCCTTCCACAGTGCAAATGGAGTCTCCTTACCATGGATGTTCGAGACAATATGATCTCAAACTCCTTCCATGATAATCCTTCTTGCCTTTGCCACACACTTTCTCCACTCTTCCATATCCTGAGCATCAGTTGCTCGAGGATTAGGAATAAATTTATCCATGAATTCCTTAATCCCGTTGTCTTCCAACATTATCTCCATCTTGTCCTTCCAAGAAATATAGTTCAAACTACCCTCAAGGGTATATTCAAGTCTCAATCTGTAATGCCATCCTGTTGGCTCTGAAGTATGATGTTGGAAATTTGAATTCTCCTGCAAAATACAATCTCGTATTCTCCTCTTCTATAGTTATTTCATCTCTAATACCATGTAGATATTTCTAAAAATCTAGCTCTAATACCATGTAGAAATTCCTTTTAGATTCAAACTGCATATTGTAATATGCTAAAACAATTGACTTGAATTTACTCTACTCATCAATGGAAACAATAAACGATCAATGGAATCACAAAGCATATAAGAGAAAGAATTTAATCACACATAACACAATGATTTTCTTTGGAAAGTCATAGCTAAAAACCCATGCTATCTGTATATTGCATTAATTAAAAAATATGAGAATATTACAATGTTTTGCTCAAGCCTAAGCAACCTCTACACTATCTCTATCTATCTCACTGCTTCCCAGACAAGCTCAAGCCAATACTTCGCCAAATTCTTGCTTGCCCAAGTCCCTATTTCCTTGCATTGTTCCCTTGGGAATTAGCCCCTATTTAATTAGGAAATTCCACAATTATGAATTGTGCAATCCTCATAGGCCTTCCTCTGATCACATGCACCATCAGTTTAATTTATATGATTTTACAATTGATAGTACTTTGTCCCTGAAATCTGATCTCTACTGGGTCTTTCTCTGATCTGGCATGCATGAGTTAATTATGAGTGAATCTTCAATTTACTAGTTGATCACTACAGGCAATACCCCACTGTTCAACTGAAAAAACCCCACTACTACATGTTGCACCCCACTACTATAGGTTACACCCCACTAATGGACCTCCCACTAATTCCTCCAACAATTGGAACTAGTTTAAATGAGTTTAACTCGGTTAGACTGAATTAAATAATTACAACTCAAAATAAACTCAAGTAATGCTCCTAATTATAGGAGACACTCTACATGACTCTAGTTAGACCCTCAATTTGAATTAACTGAACTAACTAAGTCAAATTAACTTAGTTAACTATTACAAGTTGTCATGAGATGTGGAGTTACAATTTTATTCCCAGATTAATTCAAGGACAAAATTAAATCAAGATCTTTCTTAATGTTATTTTTAATATTTCTGATTGTTATTGAATTTAGGCTTCTGTGATCCATATCAAGTTTTGAGAGAAGATTCTTCGGCGTAAATCACATCGGGATGCTTTTGTTGACTCATTTCAAACCAACGAGTGTGGTTCATCGTCAGTACAAGTTGAAGAACCAAATCCTGGCTACAAGTTAAATAGAAGAGTAGATCATCTACCAACAACTATATTGGATTGGTCAACTAGGCTTTCTAACGGCTATATTTGACAGGGAAACGAGTAACTAGACAGGACTACGAGATAGGGGTGGGAGAAATAAGATTATACAATATATTAATACGAATTAATTAATTACCAAAGGGATTTCTTGTTGTTGTTTTCAGCAAGATGAAAAACTTTTTCAATAAATATTTCTTGGTGATTTCTTTTCTCTCTCTTGCTTGGCCTTTGTCTTCACCTAGAATTTGATCCCATGTTAATTTTAGTTAGCAATGGTATGTTTTATGCTTAGCACAATTACTGCAATGTACTTTAAGCAGCCCAACGACAATTTTCAAATTATTTTCCAATAGCAATAACATTAACCATAAATCACATTGACGTTAATTATATATAAAACATAAAATAAAATGCAGAAGACATGCCAAGACAAGAGGACACCAGATTTGGCGGATGTCAGTGAAAAACCCTAATGTGGGGAAAACCCTTTGATGAATTCTTCTTATTATTACATCAAATGCTGAGTAGAGAGGGAGAGAGACTACAAAATGTCAAAATTGACTTGCCAAATAAAAGTAAAAAATACTTGTCAAATTTGTAGTCAACTGCACTAAAAGTCAACCCTAACTAGAAATTCAAAGATGGTCAACGCATAAATCAAGCTCCTCCTTTGAAGTTCAGTCAAAGGTAGTCATACTCGGCCTCCAGCAACAGTCAAAGTTAGTCTAAAACAAACATAAAATCTACCCAAAGGTCAACCCTATGGGAAAAATAGGTCAAAGTCCTCCTTTTGCCTCGGTTCATGTGCCCAAAAATGCATCTTGCTAAGAAATAAATTCACCTTGAAATCAAAGTCAAAGGATGGCCAGAAAGTCAAAGTCAACATTGGTCAACACTAGTCAAACTGCAGGAAAGTCTGAAATTTTTGGCCATATAATTATGTCTGAAATTCATCCTACTTTGCCACATGTGTGCGAGAAATTGAATGCCCAATAGTTGTACAAACCAATGAGAGAACGAGAGAGAGAAAGAGAGATGTGTGTGTGATGATGATGCCAAATGAGGTTAGAGGTCACTTGTATTTATACAAGTCATTGAGGGTGAAGTGACATGTCCATTAGGCTTCACAAGCCTACATGATGATGTGGTCGATCTGAACAATTGGACACGTGTGGGCATAAATTCAAAAACACTTTTTTGCTTGTCCAAATTAGATGACCTTTATATCAATTTTGGTCCTCTCGAAAAGAGGAATTTAATGCAATCATCATTTCCATCAAATGAGCTTTCTAAAGTGTAATTTTTCCCTAGTTGAAAATTTTAACATAGATCCTAGCCTAACCATGTTCCATGACTAGTCCATTAAGAGATATCCACAATACTCTGCTTTTCTTAAGAGGAAAGACAATCTCAAAGTGGCACAAAGATCTTGATTTTAAACCAACGGAGGGTGGTGAAGTATCTAACTACACCATATATTGATCAACATATCATTTCCTAGAATCCAAGAAAGGTGTTATTTTTTGAGATATGAAGCTAATTGCATGACTTTCCAAATTGAGGATCCTCCCTAATCACACGTGGGAGACTTTAAACATCTTAACTAGTCCCTATAGAAACAAATACATTTAATGACCTTTTTCTACCATTCTTCTTTCTACGATATTAGCCTCCAAATATTTTTTTCCTCTAATCACTATGTTTATAAAGGAAGGATCTCAAATTTCTAAGCCTCCTTGAAGTTTGTGGGTGCAAATAGTGGTCCATTTCACTAGATAGAATTTTTCGGCATTAGGTTTTGCCCCCTTCCCACATAGATTCACATCTCTTGCAATGTTTTCCTATGAATCCCCAATGCAGCTAAAAGAGTTAAGAATTGAAATAGAGGAAGAACTAATAATATAGCTTGAATGATAACCACACATCTAGTAGGGTTGATCTAATTGGCTCCCCACTGTTCAAACTTTGATTTGAATTTGGAGATAATTGGGGCCAAGACTGATAATAATGGGATTTCAAACTTATAGGAATGCTTAAATTTAAATTCCTTCCATCTATATGCTACCAGACATCCAAGATATGCTTCCCAATAAATCTTTATTGAACTTCCATGTATGTATTTGATTTTTTCTTTTATTAACCAATGCATAAGAGGCCTAAACAAGAACTATTAAAAACTATTTTGAAATTTCATCGTAATGATTACAAAGGCACCTCCCAATAATAATGTATCATCTCCAAACTAAGCATGATTGATGTTTTTGATACCTCTCCCAAAGTGAACACTGGGAACAATTATCTTCTCCTTTTGTAATCTGATTGTCTACTCAAAGTGAACACATGAGAACAATTACCTTCTCCTTTGGCAATCCAATTGTCTACTTAAAGACTTTACCATTATGATAAATAGAATTGGAGAAAGTGGAAAACATTGTTGTAGGCCTCTTGATGCTTTGAAAAATTAGTGGACCTTCCATTGACCAAGTGAGATATGCAAGCATAAGCCCACTGAATTACCTTTTCTTCAGACCAAAATTATTTCATTAATGCAAAGAGGAACTTAAGGTGAACGTCATCAAAGGAATTAGCCATATTTAATTTGATAATCATTTCTTTCTCTCCTTGAGCGTTGCTTAAATGGATTGACTCTGGGACAAGAATGATGTTATCCACAATTTGCTTCTCTCTAACAAATCTTAATTTTTAGATATAATTTTTAGAAATGGACTTGATTGGAAGTGTTATAATTTTGGTGATCAACTTATAAGAGATATTAAATAGGGAGGTTGGTCAAAAATGGGAAAAAGAATATGGATTGAATTCGTTTGAAAAAAAAATCGAGCATATATATGCATAATAAAATAATCTATCATTCTACACAAATCATATTTGATAATATCCCAATAAAATTGATAAAAATGTGCTAAGAATCAATCAATGCCCAAGGCCTTGTTTGAGTTAAAAGAACTTATAATTACTTCACAATCACCCTCCAAAACAGGGATGAGGCATCATGATCCTCTTAGGAGACGAAATTAGAAATACGAGCCAACATATCATGCTCATCAATGTCATCCTAAGAGCTTGGTTCTTCATAAAAAGTGTGGAGATCTTGAATTACCTTTACAAAGAAATTTATAATATCTTCTTCTTCTAAGCGCTCCTTTTTTTCAATTATTATGTAAAAATTTAAAGGATATCCGTTGAGCTGGACAATGTTGTCTGGCCGCAACAGAAGCCTAATGCAGGGCGACATCGAAGAGCTTTCTTATCTGCAAGCGGTGGTTAGAGTACAGTATCTGAGAATGCATCTGTCGGGTCCTCTCCTATCACGCGCTCACCTCTGCACGGAGGATGTGCATATGGCAAACGGGATGTTGGGCTCCGGCGAGCACGACGGCGATGGTGAGCATGTGGTCCATCACTCATGGCCCAGATGAACAGATCGGAGTCCGAAAGACTTGCCTGGGCAGATCACTCGCCAAGCGGCATGGAATGGAACAGGCGCAGGTCGTTTCCTCCGACTTCCACATTCTTGACGCCTTCTGCGGAACCTACAATCCTGTTAAAGATAGCCAGTGGTGGGATTGGTTGTTGTCATCCTTCTTACCTAGTTTGATTCTCTGTGACATATATGTTCGCTGAGAGCCTCTTTGTACCGAAATTACCTCCTGGATTCCTCAGTTGCATGAGCAGAACGGTGTTTTTTCTTTCTTTAAAACCCAAAAAAAAAAAAAAAAAGCCGTACTGAAACCTTTCCCGGTGAAACTGATGAGAATGTTCCTAGATCTCCGGTCGTGGGTAATGGACCACATCTTCACCATACTCATAGTGCCGGCCAGAACGAACATCCATTTGCCATGTGGTAACCCTACGTGCAGAGGCAAGCCCATGATGGTAGACGCCCCAGCAGATGCACGGCCAGAGACTCTTTCACCACGGCTTGTACATACGGGAGCTTCTCGATGTCGTTTTCACTTATGCTACTGTTGCGCCCGCAACCGCGTCCAGCTCTGCGTGAACGTTTCCGCTGTCCACTCTGTGCACTTGTGACTTCAGCGAAACCTCTGCCGTTGTCCATTCTGTAAGCAAGCGGTTGTGTGTGTGCCGCGGAACATAATTTCCTGCATCGATGTCCAAAACAAATGTTATAATTGTAACACAAATGAGTATAATTTGAAAAGATGAAATGTTGCAGAGATACGAGGACACTCCCTTGCATATAACATATAGAAAATGAAGGATGGAATGAGTGACAGGAAGGGGCATGAACATCCTTAAATAGCCGGAGGACTTAAGGAGGGGAAATTTGGAGCGCTATTAAAGTCACGGAGCGTGTAGGGCCCACCCTTCACACTCTTGCGTAACTGGAAATCGAGAGGAAAACAAGGTGGGGCGATCTGATGAGATGTTACGATGCAGGACACGGTGTGGTAATTTGTACAGCCCTGAGAAAATAAGTAGCCCCCAATGGGCAATAAATGAGTTTGAGCGGGGCTGTATTTTAGCAAATTAGTTATTCAACAGTAGTTATATATAGCCGTATATTTGTTCCAATTTTACAGCCGCGGGCAGTGCTATCGGGCTCGCTTTCCCTTTCGGCATGAAAATCGACAACCCAACCATTGGCAGCGGTATATTTGTTCCCATTTGTACCGCCGCGGGCAGTGTTATCTGGCTCGCTTTCCCTTTCGGCATGAAAATCGACATGCACTACGAGCGCCATTGAATGGCAAGTCGCCACTCATTCCGTTAGGATAGATACATCCGATAGATTTGTATGCAATTGATTTCTAACATTTTTTCCATTAAATTAGACATGGAAAGAAACATCCTGCAAACAATAACGTGCTCAAATGTTGAGAGTCTGGGGACAGTGATGTTGGTTATTGACTAATTAAATATTAACGTGTTCTTGACTAATTAAATATTAACGTTTTCAATCTAATAATATTTAGACAAATCAACAAATCACCCGTGACGGGCGTCAAATTCCATCCTCGACGTTACTTTTTCGATCCGAACAAAGTCAGAGTACGGTCACTCGTGGTTCACGCCATTTGTTGAGTTTCAAACCACACTTAATTTGCTTTGCAAGTGATAATGACTTTTGGTTTTTCAATTTGATAAAATAGAATGGCTAACTAGGGTCCAAGTTTTTCTTTGACTTTTTTTATGGTTTATGATGTATGATATTGGTCTTTTATTTGATTGGCAGCCTTTTTATTTAAAGTGTAGTGTTAGGTTAGGTTTTCATTTTTATAATAAGAAAATGGTTATATTTTAAATTTTTATTGTCTAAGATATTAGTTTAGATTTATTTAATATTGGATTTATCAAGAGGGATTAAATTTCTCTAGATGTAAATCTTGTTTTTGGTGTGTAGAATTGAAGAAAAGGTTTGCATCTCGGGATTTGATTTTTCTGGGTGCATGATAGATTTAGTGTTAGATGGATCTAAGTCGGTTCTAGTGAAGGGCAACAATGTCACGTTTTTAGATTATCATTATTATGCATATGTTTGAGATAAAATTCAAAATTCACATTATGTTTTCTTTGTTTGGCATGGCCATATCATTCTCTTCTTTATTTTGATTTGTGTTTCTTTCCTTGAATGTTTTGTATGTATGTGTTTGGATACTTTGAGTGGTTTGTGTGTTTATGTATTTGGATTTGGATGGTAATGTTTGTGAATGTTCCAGTTGTTGTTGTGTTCTCCCTCTTTCTCTCTCTCTCTATGTCTTTCATCTTCATTTTTTCTCCATATCTCCCTTGTCACTCCCTCTATCTATCTCTACACCTCTATCACTTTATGTCTTTGTTCTTCCCTCCATATATATTATAATATATCAAATTGAATATCATATTGAATTTGATATTGTATTAATCCAAAGTTATCAAATTGAATAATATTTATATTAGATTTAATAATGATTTTTATGGCATGATAACAAAAATTATAATAAAACTACATCAAATTAATATTTTCAAATATTAGACCTTTGATGTGGAAATGTTTGTCTTTAAAGACTTTAATATATCCATAGGATATGGTTTTTCCCTTTAAAGATTCATTTTACAAATATTTAATCAAAAGAAATCTTAAAATATTTTGGAGCAAGATTTTACATTATGTGTTGAATTAACCTTTTTCCTTTGATTTAAGCCTGATGTTATTAACTCTAGAAAATTTGAGTAAAGATGTTTAATATTTTACCTAATTTGGAATTTTAATGTGGTAAATTTTTCTGTAAATTTATGATCCATTCAAATTCACGTATATGATAAAGGAACTATTAAATGCATGAGATCATTTATTATCCATTCAAATTATATGTAATAATACATAGTTACATTTAAATAATTCTTCTTAGTCCATTAATAAGGTTAAAAAGTTATACATAATTTAAGATTCAAGCTAATGTTTTGGTGACATTAGTAAACAATATTTTTATTATTTTTTTGAGGATGTGACATACTTACACATCGGGGTCATACTGGGCTGTAAAAGGCGCCTCTCGACGCAACTAGTAATATCATGGTAAGGTTCGTTGATGAAGTGTTTTAAAAGTTTTTCACTAAATGGTGGTTTGCAATGTTCTTATATTTTTGTTATGAGTATTTCAATTCTATAATAGTTAGGTGATATTAATTAATTAGTGATTTATATTATTAAATTTTAATTGAAGGTTGTGTTGGGCCCAAAGTCAGACTACGTTTTGTTGTAGTGCAGAGCTTGGAAACATCTAAGTGTGATCTTAGTTTTTCCTTACCTTAATTATATTCTATTTAAATTGGCGTGTATAGCCATCTATTGTTATATCAAACATTGCTCATAATTTGTATTTATGTAGTTTCTAGGCTCAATGTTTTAGTTCATTTGCCCTTGGCCTAAAACTTCAACAAAGAAATATAGATGACTCAAAATTGTAGAAAATAAGATCATATATTCATATTTTTCCTGTGAATACATTGTTATGAAATGATTGAGTAGCTCTGAATTGAATCTAACAAATGTTTCAAATTTAGAATTAAGGTTTAAGTCTCATGCATCTCATTTTCTCCTTTAAAGTGACACAAGAAAAAGGGATAACATGAAGAACTATTACAACCATCGAATGAGTATTCTAATATTTATGCAACAATGTATCTTTTTGCATGGGATTATTATAACTTTAAAAGTGGTGACAAATAATCGTAGTCTAACTGATATAGGATGGATTAAAGTCTAATTATCATATACATTCCACATTTATGATGAGTTTCCAAGAAAGAACAAATATTATACATAAATCCTTTTCAAATTAAACACTAATTTATGTTGAAATACAAATCTTCTTTTAAGAATCTGGGTTAAGGGAAAAAACTATCAACTATTAATAAAATTTTGTTGGGATGTATTTCTACTAATCATAAGTTGGAGCATTCACGACCCTTAATTTTGACATAAGTAGTTTTGAAAAATTAATGTGGGAAAAATGGAGAATAAATCTCAGCGATTCTAAAGGAGAAATAAATAATTCCTTTAAGCCTATCAAAATCTAGTGTGTAGTTAAGCAATTAAGAATTCAATTACTAGAAAACACAATATTTTTGAAACCTGTCATTTCTTTTAAAACCCTTGTAAAACCTATCAAAGAAGTCAAGATACTCTACAAACAACCTTGATAAATTTTGCAAAAACTAAAGTAAACCATCATACTAATGCCAAAATTCACTTCAATTTAGCAATTCTACATCATCATTATAACAAATCAAGTTTACAACACAAATTACCATAAAAATTGCATAAAATTGTATTCATGTGTAGAAAAGTTTCAAAAATGAGGTGGGTACATGAAATTACATGAAAAGAAGAAGGAAGACAACCCAAGAGTCATTGCATAATTCCTTCTCCGAATACCTTCAAAACCTCCTAACGATTCAAAAAAAAAAATTGATAGAGATTTCCTACAACCCAGAATTTCTCACCCCTTGAATTATAAAATAAGGCATATATATAAGCACTCAAAGACCAAGAACCCACCCTAAACCTCTAGTGGTATCTGAAAAAACACTAAGTTTCTTTACAGAATTGCTAGCTAAATTGTAACTATCTTCTTCTAAAAGTTTCTTGAAGGATCTACCAATTATAGAGTGGGTTTTCTATAATATATTTTCTTTCTCTCTCTTGGATGCTTGTTGGGTCTTTTCTCTCTTGGTCATGTGGTGCCTATTGTCTAATTTGAGCGCTACCGAGGTTCAGTTGTTGATGGTGCCAACGATCATGCCAACGACTGTTCCAACTGCTAAGGTCACACCTATTGTTGTGTCTATTACTGCACCGAGGATCTTGAGTTGGACCCTACCTCTATTGACACCCGCGATATTTTTGGTGGGAATCCCTTTTGAATAGCCAACTTGTACAAGTTGGACATGCTTTTCCATTCATTTCCTATGGAACATCGCATGCATGTGCCTCCATGATGTATCCCTCTGAGGTTGTGACTAGCTCATAAGCCACTTTACCTAGCTCCTTAAATTTGGTCTTTAGCGTGAACAAGAGCTCAAAATGATCTTCATATAATTTCATGATATTATTTCCTTTCAATGGAAAATAATCCTCTCTAAAGCTTCTTTGGTCTTCCTTAGTAGCATTCATACTATTCATAAGGAATTATTTAGAGTAGACATCACCTTGTCCATCAAAGATAGGTGGGAAATTCCTCTTATATAACACCTCACAACTACCTTTAAAATATTTTATCTCATTTAAGACATCTTCTACTTTCTTTTCCACCAATATTATTCATTTATGCTTTCTTTTCATTTAATTAGCCCTGGCCACTAGATGAGATCTATCAAGTTCCACCCTTCTAACTTCATCCATGGTCATCTGGTTAAGAAGATTTATAACTACTATGGCTTTGGTTGGAGTTTCATCATTGAGCCCCTTGAGTGTATTCATTTCTCTGCAGGCTAACTTGGCAATTTTTATCTTTTCTTTGATCCATTCCAAGGGTCCCCATTGCTTTTCCACTAGTTTCATGATATTTTCCCAATGTTCCTTCTAGCAGCTTTGGAGTTTTTTTTATTGGGATGTTTTTTCCTCAGAACTTCTAATTCAACATAAACCTTTCCTTTATCTTCCTGGGCTCGATACACTTCTCTCTTAGTGTTCTACAGTTCCTCTTCTTTGGCCTTTAACTCTTTATCTCAAGTTGTAAGCAAGCTTGCAACTTTTTTTCATCTTCGAACACTGTTAGGGATTCTATTTGCACTATTAGTATATCAGGATTTTTTTTTAGACTACATAGTCTCATTAGTATTTTCTTTGAGCCCTTGAACTTTCAATTCTAGCAGTGTGATGGGCATGGAATTAATGAGTAAGCGATTTACATGGAGAGGCAATGTGTCGACATTTTGCAAGGTTAGAGGGCTAGTGTTTGAAATTTGTGGAGTGGTGCAAAGGGCACAAGAAGCTAACAGATGTCCCCCTCTGCATCCCTTAGCTAGGTTATTGACCATGCTACTTTGCGGTGTAGAGAGATATGCGTCGTTGGATGACCTACCCTCCCACTTGTTGGATCTTCTGGTGGGCAAGTATTCCTAGAGCTTCGGTGAATTCACGCTGATGTGAGTAAGAGCCAAGGAAGGACACGTGGAGGCTTCCTAGTAAGGTGGAGCAGTTGCATAGCAGATGACTGGGTGGGTGATTAGACTATAGATGAAACGAATGTGGTGTGCTAAGGTGGTGAGTGGGTTTCCCATGTGGAGGACACGTGGCAACATTTTGCATGACTAGGAGGCCTCCCTTTGAAAGTTTTGGGTGCATGTGAAGGGTGCAAGGGGCCGAAACATGGTTCCTCTGCATCATCCCAGAAAGGTTAATGTTAGCTGCTTAACGGTGTGGGGAGATCCTGGCCTTTTGATGGGAGGGTTCTCCCGTCATTATATTTGGGTGGTGATCACTTTCACCAATGCCCAATACCCATGGGTTGTGGTGCAATGCATTGTGTCGATGCCTAATGACAACGAAGTATGGTGTCAATGCTTGCAGATGACAACACCTAATGTGCCAAATTCAACACTCTTTTTCCCTCTGAGCCATATTTAACCGTAGATGCCAACATTGCGCCTTCAAGCCAAATTTTGCAAAGTGGTGTTATATTTTTGACACCAACATCAACACTATTAGCGATAACAAGCCCCTACAATGTATTGAGATCTTGCAGTTCTAGTCCCTTCATTCATTGGGTTGTGGAGTCTGCTTGAAAAGGCATTTGTCTCTTCTTGTGACTTTTTGAAACTCAAAATTTCACTACTTATAGGAGAAAACTCCCAAGAATATTTGATTATTTGTTTTTTTTTATTCTTAAAATTTATTTTCTTTCTTTTCACTTTATTTTTATTTTTTTTTTAAGATATCATTCAAGTGAAGAATTTCTTCATAAACCTTCCATTGACAAGATTCCTAAGGTAATCTCCATAAAGTTTTTCCAGATGATAAATATTATTATACATAACCTCTTGTACTCGGAATGGGCCAATCCAAAGATTGTTGAACATCAAAATTGTTATGCTTGCCTTTATCAACTCAAACTGCGTCCCATTTCAGTACCATATCTCCAGGCTGCAAACCATATTCCTTTTCCCTCTTATGAAATACAACTTTCATCTTCTGTTGATAAGCTTTGGTTTTTCTCAGGGCCTCTTCCCTTTGTTCTTGAACTTCTATTATTTTATAAATTCTCTTTTGCATTGAGCTAAAATATGATGCCTCTTCCTGTAACAACTTCATCACTAGAAAGGTAAGATTCATAGGAAAAATGACATCGATACCATAAATTATCTAATAAGGTGAGGTGTCGATTTCCCCCTTGACACTGATTCTATCCCCCAATAGTGCATATTTGGGATTTGTATCCTAACTCTTTTTATTCCAATCCAACATTCTTTTGACAATTCTCATTAGGTTCTTGTTTGATGACTTTTCAAACCCATTTCCTTGAGGATAATATGTTATGGAAGACACCAACTTTTTGTTGTGGCCTTGACATAATTGCATCATCTTAAAATACTTGAACGTTTGGGCATTATCCATGACTAGCCTCCTAAGACATCCAAATTGGGAGAGAATGTTATCTTCTAGGAAAGCTATGATGACTTTATCATTAGCCTTATGGGTGAAAATAACTTCTACTCAATTAGTGAAATGGTCAGTGTTCATTAGGATGTATTTGTGTTTCCTCCTTGAATTTGAATGTATCTCTCTAATTAAATCTAGTCCCCACTAATGAAATGGAGCCTAAAATTTGATTGGCTTAAGTGGAAGAGATCTAGGTTTCTATTTTTCTACAAACATCTGACATACTGGACAAGCCCTAACAACAAAAATTGTATCCTTGAATAAGGAAGGCCAATAATATCATTCTCTCAATATTTTGTAGGTAGTGATCTTCCATGCTTGATGTCCTCCACACAAACCCCTATGGAACACTAAAATGATCTCTTGTACTGGATCCTCAGTCACACAAATAAGTAGGATACATACAGGGTCTTTCTAATATAATCCTTCATACAAAATGTAGTACTTGATTTCCTTTCACTTCAGGGACCTCCATTTGGCCTTAGGCACTTTAGGTGAACATTTTAGGTTCTACAACAAGAATAAGATATCATGATACCATGATGAGTTTTGAAACTTTGAAAGGTCCTCCTAGAAGGGTTATTGTGGATTCTCTCCATCTGGTGGGAAGGATTCTTGTGGATTCCTTCCAACTAGAATGAGAGGTTCTTATGGGTTATCTATTCTAGGATGAAGAGGTTCTTATGGGTTCTCTTCGTCTAAAGAAGGAGGTTATTTTGGATTATCCTCTCCACATATGCTACAAAGATCTTCATTAGTGCACATTTCTAGTGCAACATGATTGGACTCTGTGAGTGATCTATCATATCCCTAGCCCTTAATAATATTTGTGGGATTGATGTCCATGTCATACTCTTGTATCTTTCATATCCATTTTCCTTGTCTACCATCACTATTAGGTTATGTGAGGATCTCTTTTACTATTATTGATGGCACTTATACTACTACTTTGGAATGTAATACATATTCTCGAAATGCCTTAAATTCCTTTACCATAGTGTATGCTTGATTTTCTAGAATAATGTATTTCATATATGCATCTCTTAAGTAACAACTAAAAAAAGTCTATGGGTTACTCATATCCCTCTTCTTTTTTCTATAACAAAACTACATCAATGGTATGTTTAGAGATGATTGAGAAGATCTATAAATCCTCCTAGAAGTATGGAATTTCTAGCACTAGTGTGTCCATGATGGATTCCTTGATCTATTTGAATGATACTCATGATTTTAGAGTCCATCTCACATCATTTTTCTTCGTAAGAATAACATGTATATGCTTTAGAAGCCTTGTAAAATTCGTAATGAACTTGCACATGAAGTTGTTATTTCCTAAGAAAGATTGGATTTCCTTCTTATTCCAAGGTAGGATGATCTTTGATATGGCTTCTACCTGTTCCAAATCAATTCTGACACCTTCTTTAGAAACTACATGTCCCAACAACTTTCCCTCTTGCAAGGAAAATAATGACTTCTTGGGATTCAATGCTAGACCAAATTTTCTACACTTCAAGAAGGTTTGTCTCAGATGCTCCAAATGGTTTTCATTTGATTTTGAGAACATGGTCATGTCATCTAGATAGATGACTATGAAATTATATCTCCCACCAATGAATACAATATCCATATCTCTTTTGAATGTGCCCCCTACATTCATTAGTCCAAGAGGAATTTTGTCATACATGAGTGTGCCCCATGGTGTTATGATTGTAGTCTTATCTTTATCATTCAGGTGCATTTCTATCTAGTTATAGCCCAAAAACCATCCATCATTGATATTCTTAAGGCTCATATCACTTTCTAAAATAAGTGATCCATCTTGGGTAGTGGATAATTATCCTTCAGAGAAAATCTATTCAGATTCCTGAAATTGACGCATAGTCTAATGTCTCCATTATTTTTCTTAGCTGGTACCAAATTCACCACCAATTGAGAATATCTCAGTGGAAAAATAATCTTTCTTTCCAACAAATTTCTAATTTATTTATCTATCATCGATTGCATAATAGAATTAACCTCCTAAGTTTCTACACAAAACGCTTAGCATTTTATTTTAGTTGTATTCTATGTTGAATAATTGAAGTTTTATAAGTTTTTAAATACTCATAACTCCATGCAAAAGCATCCTTAAATTTCTTAGATAGGTCAATGCACCTCTTCTTGCATGCAGGTTGCAAGGACTTATCAAGTTTTACCTTTTATGGATTCTCTTCCATTTCGAGGTTGTGTTCTTGAACATTTTGGTCTACGGGATGAAAAACAGGCTTGGTGGGCACATTGTTATGATCAAATAACTACTCCAGTGGAACCAATCATTAGGGGATGAAATTATTTTTGAGTTGGATCACTTCATGACCTCCAATTTGGTTCAAAAAATTGATATCATCATCTTGTGAATCTCTCCCTTACTGATCCATCTCAAGCGCTTCTCCCTTAAAATAAATATTGATTGCTGAAAATTTGTCCACTAGTTCGAGAATTTTTCTTAGTTATTGGTCATATTCAAAAACCTTCCAATACTTAATATTATCTAGAACAAAGGGCCTATATTGCATTCAACCTCATATTTCAACTTTGACTTGGGAGGTGGCTTGAAAGTATTGGCTATTATTTCCAATGCATTTGCATGTCAGTTATCTTGCATGCAGACAATTGCTATGTAAAAGCATCAAAATAATTCTCAACAATATACCAAACCACATTGTTATAGGACCTCATTTTGGGATGCCTCATGGTATAACTATTCGTTATTCGAAATACAAACAGTTCTGAATCACCAAAAGCTGTAATTTTTTTTACTCCCATTTTCTGAGTTGTTTCTAACCGTAAAATAAATGCCTTGTATTCAAAAACATTGTTGGTGGCATCAAATTATAGTTTAAATCATAGTGAGACGTTTTTTTCCTGTGGGAGATATTAGGGTCACTCCTACTCATGTTCCTTCCCTAGAATACGCTCCTTAGAAAAATAGTTTCCATACTAAATGTGGTTCATGTGGTTGTTCTATATGAAAAGGGGGTGATCCTACTTCAATCATGACTTCAGGATTCATAGATAGGTTATAACAACCCATTGACTCTTCTATAGCATAGATGGGTAGGTTCTTGGACTTGTTGGCGTCATTCATGATGTACAAGAGTTTGGCTTCCTGGTATATGCTTCATTCCTGACCCTCGAAAACTTGTATGGTGGCATATGATAAGTCTATTTGTAGAGTATCACCTGATTTCCTATCCCATGACCTAGAAAGTAACATGTCATATTCAGCTAGGATGTTAGCTACCACTATGTCCATAATTAAACTATTGTTTGGTATTTTAGTAAGGGATACCACAAGATATTTAATGAGGCCAAGGCATTTCACCCTTTTAGAATTGAAGGAGTATAGATCATGGTATGGTTTAGTGATATCCAATCGTAGCTCCACCATGACCAACTTGGGCATGAGGTTGTGTGATGCTCCCAAATCCAACATACAATTATGAAGCAATTTGTTGTGAACATTCAAGGTGATGTAGAAAGGATGACTATCCATCTTGTTCCTCTACGTGAGTTCCACATTCCACATGAGGATGATATTATTATATGTTGAAGGTATCGTTGTGAGAGATTTGTTTAGAGGGGTTCAAAAGCTTTTGTATAAGTGGTTGGTACATCGGGTTTTGTGCTACTTCTAGTAGAGGAATTGTAACTTTTATCTTTCTTAACTCTGGTTCAAGTTTAAAAAGTGGGGTTATGCTTTTATCAACTTCCTTTCCTGGTAGAATTGGTAGTTGCGCAAGGGCATGGAGTCCATCAGACATGAAAAGTAATTCAGGTGTTATCTTCAATGTTGGGTCCACAGTTATTTCTTGGTATAGTAGGAAGCAGAGGTCTATGGCGCTCAACTTAGCAGAGGTTGAATACATCGCTGCAAGTCAAGAAGCATGTGAGTCCATATGGATAAATACTTTTGGTTCTTTTCAATCAAGAGATGGATCCAATAGTGATATATTGTGATAATAAGAATTGCACTAAGCTCTGTAAGAATCTGGTATTTCATGACAAGTCCAAGCACATTGATATCTAGTATCATCATTTGTGAGACTGTGTGTAGAGGAAAATTATGATGCTAAATGACATTCCAACTGAGGAGCAAGATGCTGACATCTTGAAAAAGGCATTGTCAAGAGGTAAATTCTAATTCCACAGGTGTAGGATAGGGGTGGTGAAAATCCCTTTCTTGCTAAGAGGGAGTGTTGAAAAAATGTAGAAAGAAAGGCTCAATTTGAATTTAGCCTTAGTCAAATTGAGTAAATCAAATTTCCGCTTCAGCAGGATAACTTGGAGGTAATTAACTAGTGTGACATGGATCTTGTCACTCAATTAGCTCAGTAAATTCGAGTTAGAGGGCTTGGATTTTAGTTATGCATGTGTTATTACTAAATTTTAGTAATCCGGTTCAATTGTTTTCAATTTTTTAGTTAGCTGACCTCTAACTATTGTTAGAATCAATTGATGGTCAATTGTGCAATGGGAAAATAGTCTAACTCAGAGATAAGTTAGTGAACTGATCAATCAACCGAAAATAGCTAGTGCATGCAAAGAATTTGAGTTCCTTAGCTGAAGTGGAGATGATAGGGCAATGTAACAACAATTCTGAACTACTTTGAGAGTACAGGTGTTGCATGAGATCAGATGATCAATCCTTGGGAATTGCGTAATCAATTTGTCGGAAATTCATAAATAATAGGGGCTGATTTCCTTAGGTATTACTCAAGGAAATAGGAGTCTTGGTGAGAAAATATTTGGCTAAGTGTTTTGCCAAGGCTTCTTATTAGGCAGGAGAACAATTATTCTTTTGCAGGTTGAGCTCGGAGATGGAGCTAGAAATTGTAATAGTTTCTCAATCTAATTGATTAATGTAAAGAGCTTGAGGGGTTTTTCTTAGTTGGGTTCCCCTATAAATCATTGTGTATTTGTGGTTTTTGTTATCGCATGTCTATGTATGTTGTTCTAAATTGTGAATTTCATTCCATAGATCAGTAGAGTAGAATTGTGTCGCTTGTTTTTCAGTGTGAAATCTTGAGCAATTGCAATTTCTATCAAATTTCTATAATATTTAGCCAAAAGTGAATCAAAACAATTCCAGGACTCTCTGATTTGATGCAATAAAGGTTGTAAAATCATATTAAATATACAACAATGACCTTTATAGAAATGAACTAGGATTTGGAGTCCCTCATGACCTATAGAGATGTGATTCCTCTCTCCAAAGCATACTCGAGTAAAATTCAGAAAGAAAAGAGTTCATCTTGAGTATTATAACCTTGACCCACACCAAGTTGGATTTCATAATAGTGATCCTTTGCAAGAAATAATACTGGTCCTGCTTTGTAATGGCCTTCAGTCCATTGGCTTGCTTTGTTGAAGAAATACCAAGCTACTTCCCGATTTATAATAAACTCTTTAAGTTGCCTCAATGCCTTTAATTTAGACTCCTTTTGGTTTCCCCTTAAGAAATAGTTTATATTAGAAGCAACCATGGCAGAAAATCTAGATTTTCCTTTAAAGGTTCTCATGTGCACTCCAATGAGATGATCAAAATAGTCTAAAAAGGAATACTTCTAAGACTATTGAGAACTGTATTATCATTAGAAAAAAATTGAGGTCTAAAATGGGTCTTCTAAGGAATATTATAAAATAATCTTGGAAATAATAAAATAAGATTAGATTATATCATCAATTTTTAAAGGGAAAAAAGAAAAAACTACTTTTTTCAACTCGTATTTCCAATTTATCTCCTTGCAATTTTACTCAAATTTCAAGCGGGAGCACTCACCGGATGCAGAATTGAATCTCTTATCCAAGGAGTACCCATGTTGCATACTTTCGATGGACCTTGCTACATGAAAAATGAGAAATACATGAAAATTGTGATTACAATCACATTTTTTGTGTATTTCTCATTTTTCTTATAGTTGGGTCCATCGCAAAAATTCAACATGGGTACTCATGAGGTTAAATTATGCATCCAATGTGTGCTCCTGCTTGAAATTTTAGTAAAACCATAGAGAGATGAAAATACAAGTTCACAAATTAGTTTTGTTATTTTTTAATTTTTTTTTTATATTTTAAATTTTTTACTCCAAAAATGGTGAATCATCCCCCATGGTTGACATCTTCATCTTGAATCTTGCTGGTTCTTATAAATTTGATTTTGGTTGTACATTTTTGTTTTGAGACCCATTTTAGACCTCAAAATTTCTCTAATGTAACCATTCTTTGAAGCAACTCAACAAAGATTCTTAAATCCACTACCTTGGGCAAGTGAGGAGGGCTAATACATCTTGCCACATTATTCCTTGATAATATTTTATTTGAAATAGCTATCCAATTGAATAAGCAAACTTCAATGGATAATCCACCTTTCAAATTTTTCTCCACCATGAACGTTTGTCTCTTAATATATCATCTAATATCAGGGCCTTATACCCCAAAGTTTGTAGTTAAATCTTTGAATGATTTGGTCCATGACTACACGACTTTTCCTTAACATATTGTAGAGATATTACACTACTAGAGAAGGGTCACAAAGTCACTCCATTCTCCAACTTTCTCATCAAAAAGGTATTGATCCTCCATGCTCAGCCAAGAATATATCCCACCCCGAGAAGTGCCCATGATTCTGGAATCAACAATGATTTTAATCCCTTTAACCTTTAGGCATTGAACCATATTGTTGGATAAATAACAATATCTAAGATAACCTACACAAGGGTTAATTCCTAGACACAACTTGACACGCCTACTTATTTCCAAGCTAGTTGTACACTTTTTGACAAGTAGAGCATCATTTAATAACCCTTTCCAAACATTAATGCACCATTTGAATAATGGATCTCCAAATGAATCCAAGCTTCAAGTGTATGATCTTTAAAATGCTTTCAACACATAATCGTATCCCATAGGACATTATTAAATAATAATCTCCCAAATATTTTATCCACTAGGGACTTAGTAATCCGGTAAGGATTTTTAATACCCCAACCACCAACTTCCTTTAGGTTGGCTATAGATATCCACTTCACCAAAGCCACTTAGGGACATGGTCCAGTGAAAACTATTATACATGGAAACTTTGGAGTATTGAAGTAACTAATGTGATTTTGACACCGAAGGAAAACCATTTATGAAGCCAAGATAATTTTTCTTCAATTTTCTTGTAAAGTCACATCCAGTGTACCCTTCTATAATCATTTGGTTTTAAAATGAACCCAAGGTACTTGATGCCTTTAATTTCGCAACAGAAGCCCAATGGAGGGCAACATCGAAGAAATTTCTTATCTGCAATCGATAGTTAGAGTACCTGTCAGGTCCTCTCCTATCACACGCTCACCTCTTCACGGAGGATGTGCATATGGAAATGGGATGTTGGGCTCTGGCCAGCATGACGGCCATGGTGAGCATGTGGTCCATCACACATAGCCCAGATGAACAGTTCGGAGTCCGAAAGACTTGCGTGGGCAGATCACTCGCCAAGCGGCATGGAATGGAACAAGCGCAGTTCGTTTCCTCCGACTTCCACATTCTTGATGCCTTCTACGGAAACCTACAATCTTGTTAGAAATAGCAAGTGGAGGGACTGTTTGTTGTCATCTTTCTTACCTAGGTTGATTCTCTATGACATATACACTCTCTGAGAGCCTCTTTGTAACATAGCCTTAGTGCCGACCAGAATGAACATCCATTTGCCATGTGGCTGTAGGTTTTAACCACGTACAGAAATTACCTGCATACGAATTCTAAATCACAGGAAAAATAAAAATGCGAGAGCATAACACATAAAACACGTATACACAAAGATTTCCACTGGATCCAAAACGGACTGACCAGCTTGATTTTCATTAGTTCCTTTCAATGTTACAATACATATTTATACATGTCGAAGCATCCAATACCATGGATCGAAAACCATCACGTCCAAAACCATGGACCGAAAACCATCGCGTCCAAACACATATGGAAAGAATATAACACAACCCAACAATCTCCCACTTGTTGTTTTCTTTCCACAGGGGGCCACAGGAGAGCTTAGTCATTTTTCCAGCCCTGAAACACCAATTGTTTCTCTACACCAAGAGAACTTCTCAGAGCTAAAAGATTTTGTCAATGCATCTGCAGTATTCTTCAAAGTGTCCACCTTTACCAGCAACACCTTTTTGT
>APFE030362043.1:90215-110243 GCA_000404065.3 Pinus taeda
CATAGTGAGCAGATTCAGGTGCTTTACCTTTGTCTGTATCATCAATTTTACCTTTCTATTGGTTTCTTTTCTGCTCAATTTTGTCCCATGGTAGCTTGCATGTAGAGGCATCATGTGATCCATTTCTTTTGCAGCGTATGGAATGCAAGTCTGCCTTCTCTCCTTGAGAATGTTTGCCCCCCCTGCCTCTGAAATATCTCCCTCTTCCTCTTCATCCACCTCTTCCCCTTGTAGAATCTTGAGCAGGATGCTTTTCTTTATGAGCAAGGCAGACAGTCTCTTCAGAAGATTCGGGGGCTGTCTTCTTTCCAAAATCTTTCTCTCTTTCAGCATTTTCACAAGAGAGTCAAAGGTGATATCTTTGAGATTTCCATTTGCTTGCAATGACTCAAAATAATTGGAGTAAGTAGGATAAAGTGCCTTGAGAAAAGAAATAAGAGGAATATCCAATTCAACCTTAGTGGATTTGATATCATACATTATAGACTTTAATTCAGATGCAAGAGCAAGAGGATCATTATTTTGCAGTTCAAGAGTGAAGAGTTTAATCATGAGTTGAACAACTTCAAGTGCAGAATGTGAGTCATAGAGTTCTTTCAGCTTTTGTAAAGCTTCAAAGGTAGTTGAATATGACAAAATATGGCGAATCACATCTTCATTTACAGATGCTGCAATTAATGCATAAGCTTTGTTGTTCTTGTTTTCCCAAATGACGAGCTCTTTGTCTGAGGTAGGTTGTACTGGGTCATTGTCTCCTTCTCCGACACACACTCCTTTCCACAACTCATTGAAAATGAGGGTGTGTTTTATCATCCGGGACCATTCAGGATAGTTCTCATTGCCAATGAGAACTATTCCACCATGGATATGATTGAATGCATTCTGTAAAAAAAAATACTTCTTCTGATAGAAAAATACTTCTGCTGATATATAGTAAAATGTACTCAAAAAGGCATACTCAAAATATTTCAAATCTCTTCCTTATATACCAATATGGATGCCAATACCATGCAGTCACTGTACCAAAAATAAGGGGCTCAATACAATTTCATGTGTTAAACAGAGTTAAGAGTACATATTTTTACATGTTAAAAATCTTCAAGTATATACCACAAAAACTTCAGAGTATATACCAGCGATAATGATATTATCTCAAACACACACAAAAAAAAATAAATTATGTTTAGATTAGCAAAACCCTGAAATAAAGCTCACTTCACTGCACTACTCCAGAGACGGCGCCAGAGAAAATTTGTTGTCAGATGGGAAAGCACAGCCTTCAATCTTCAATAGTTGCTTTCTCACTCATATATATATATACCATCCAAAAAAAACTTTTGAATATCCTTCTTCAACGTAGCAGATATATTTTTTTTAAAAGCAACAGATTAATCAATGCATATATTGTTTTAAATTTTACCACCATTCAAACATAGATCCACTTCAATCTCTCCATGACGAGACTCCGGAAAACTACCAAATATTACAAAGCGAGAAATCCAAGGCCAGATCGCTCAAAAGTCGACAAAAACACAATAAAATCACAGGCGAGTTTCCATACAAGCCAGAAATTCACAGATTTCAATCAAATCGGTTCACTAAATGCAGGAAAAAGAACCCAAAACTTCGAATTTTTTAATACTTATACCGATTGAGCTGCTTACAACTGATACACCTCATTTCTACGTGCAGTTTATGGTTTAATATTCGCTATTCTAGAAAATGATATGTGTACCATGTCCAGAACACCACTTTCATTAGACATAAAAATCGTTACATAATCAAATAAACCACAGCGTTGTCAGAAAGTATATTGCTCCAACGTTAAACCATAGGCAGGTTAAACCACATCGTTGTTTGAAGGATTCTCCACGCACTTGGGTTCACGCCTCTCTCACACGCACTTGGATTCATGCCTCACCCCACAGGTTCAGTAGCTTTCACATGGAAACAGAACCTGAATGGTCTTTGATTAGAACAAGATGTGCGCAGATGCATTGGAAAGATAGGCGGGGGTGTAACACATATTAGGTTTATGTTGCAACAGGACAACGTTAATTATCATGAAACACTTGGTAGTCAGGATAGTATGGAGGAGTAGCTTGTCATGGACAGAGAAGCACTGGAAGGGAATATGGCAGAGGCAGAGCAGTGTTGGAAGTTAACTCAGGACTATACCATGTCAGGACAGGACAGAGGAGTTACAGGAGCAAAATAGCTAAAACAAGGAGCTGGCTCTAATACCATGTCAGGCCAAGCAGTAACTCCATTAGGCAAAAAAACTGATTCATTTATTCCATCAGGTATGTTATTGTTATATACAAAAGGGTGTGATTGTTCAGTTCATCTCCTGATGACTGTTCACATTCCTAATTTAATTATTTAGATGAATTTACCCAATCGTGAGGATTAGGTGTCAACAGACAGGAACGTGATATTAAATGGAAGGGGGATGAACATTCTGGTATAGCTGGAGGCGTGAAGGAGTAGAAATGTAGGGAAATTTGGAGCGTTGTTAAAGTCACCAAGCGTGTCGGGCCCACCCTACACGCTCTTGGGTCACGGGAAATCGACAGGAAAACAAGGTGGGGCGATGTGATGAGATGTTACGATGTAGCATATGGTGTGGTAATTTGTACAGCCCGGAGCGAAGGAGTTTATCGAGGCTGAGGAATTAGCTAAAAATGGATGGAATTTTGAATTTTGGTAAAAACAATTCAATTTTTTTTGTAGAAGTCATGTTTGAATTATGTTTTTGATAGTAGAAATAGATTTAGCGCTATCAAAAAATTCTAGAGCACCTAAAATTATGAAGTTTAACAGCTTTTACTTAGATTTACAAAAATTTCTGCTAGAATTTCTCAAAATATGACCTCAATAAATATTAAATAAATTTGAATAAAATTATATATATCCACCATTAAATTTAGAGTGAGTATATACCATCCCATTCATTTAATACTACCCATTGGCCAGCTGTATATTTGTACTGCGGGGGGCAGTGGGCAGTGTTATCTGGCTTGCTTTCCCATTTGGCATGAAAATCGACATGCACTATGAGCGCCATTGAGTATGGTCATTACAGCTTTAATCCACCTCAACTTAGATGGCGAGTTGCTGCACATAGTTCCACGAAATTCATGATTTTTCATGTTTGGCCACTCATTTCGTTACGATAGATCCATCCAATAGATCGCTGTGCAATTTATTTCTAACATTTTTTGCATTAAATTAGAGATGGAAAGAAACATCCTGCAAACAATAACGTTTTCTAAACATATCCTTGCTCAAATGTTGAGAGTCTGGGAACAATGATGTTGATTATTGACTAGTTTAATATTAATGTGTTCTTTTATAAAAAAATTATTTATGTCAAATACTTGGGGGCATTGGAAACTTATGGTTTTGAAAATAGTTTTCAATATAATAATATTTAAACAAATCACCCTGTGACAGGCTCGTCAAATTCTATCTTTCAAATTCCACATCAAACTTCTTGGCGTTCGCATTTAGTTATTCACGCCGGAGAAGGTTTAGTGATAAGCAACTTCGTGTTCACATCTAATGAATACTAATAAATATTATTAAACAAAGTGAGAGTATCATCTCTCTGGGTTAAACTTTAAGTATTTTATTATCAATGTTCTATTAAAGTTCTTAGCCGAGGGGGTGGGGGAGTGGAGTAGCCTATGCAAAAGCTCCACACTAATTTTTTAAAAACGTGGGGGATGTCAAGGTCTTAAAAACTTATAAATATAAAATATAACTTATAAATTGAGTTTACTATGACAATTTGGTTTGAATTGAAAAGCTGCAAAGCATGATCATTGATATGAATATCATTATCTTATATCATATAAATTTAAAATTCTAATTTATAATCATACATCATACATTATGATTAAAGTTTAAACCATATTGATGTTCCACTTCCTACTATGAACATTGAATACTAAATAGTGAATATTGACTTAAAATTATAAAAGTCAAGTCTGATACATCATACTTTTGAGCATAAGTTTGCTCAAGCCTCAAGGTAATGCTCTGCTAGTCTCTGCATCCAGCTGCTGCATGAATAAATCAGGATCAACCATATCACTATCTGAATCTAAATCACTAGCATTCTTAAACATGCTAAATGGCACACCAACCAACCCCATCTGTATCTCATCAATTCTCTCCTCCATATCTACTTGTGCATCATCTTATGGATCAACATCCCATCGTGTTGTTGGTCCCTTCAAATACTCAAGTGTCTTCCTATGCTCAAAATGTAGGGCACTATGCACTGCAACTAACTTCTCCACTCTTTTACAGGTAAGCTTGTTCCTCTTGGTAGAGTGGATGAAGCTATATGTGGACCAATTCCTCTCTACTGTAGAGGAACTAGCAATATGAGACAACAAAGACATAGCTAAATCTTTCAGCTTTGGAGCACCATCCCCATGCAACCTCCACCAACCAATCAGGTCATCTTAGGGTAGATCTATGCGATCTTCCCGAGCACCACGTGTGTTGAAGGGGCCACTAAGAGATGCAAACTGAAAAAACTGTTTTCAAAATATTGCCCACTCCTCCTCACTGTACATCTTTGCAATTGCATCTAGGAAGCCATTCTTTACGTTAGAATTATCAATAGAGGCACCCTCCAAGGTCTCTCAACAAAGCATTTTGGGTTTAATGCATATGCTGCCACTTGCAAAGGTGTGTCCATGTGATCCCACCTATTCTGAATGATGGGTCGAATCTGGGAAGTATAGAACTCTAATGAGGGCTCCCTCTGTTGAATGGCTACCTTCACACGACGCAACATGCTATCAAAGGTCTCATAGATTTCTATCAATGTAACTAATGACCTCTACAATAGGGCTCAAGAATGACACCGAATAAAAACAGTCTGTCCACCAGTCATTGTCCAACGCCTGAAGCCTAACCTTCTTCCCCATGTTTGTCTTTGATTCTGACCACCTTCCCCACTCTAAACTCACAACCAAGGATTATAGAGGTGCTTGTACCTCTATCATCCTCTCCAATAAGATAAAATAACTAGCGTATCTAGTATCAGTGGGCTTGAGGAATTCCTTCTTCGCGTGAGCCCTGTACATATCCAAGGAGGTGTGGTGGTTGTAGATAAACATCTACACATCTATTGTTGTTGTCACCATGATGTCCACTAAATCTTTCCATTGTCCTTCAGTGCATTATTGAGTGCATACACACAACAAGGAATCCAAAAAATTATGTTGATACCTGTTTTGAATCAATAACCCAGCTGATCTACAAATTGTTGTTGCATCTGTCACAACCTGCACCACACTATCAGGCCCAACATCCTCTATAATGTCTTAAAGAAGCTCAAATTGAAAAGATGCATCCTTGCGCTTTCCAAAAAAGCCAACAGCTTTAAGAAAGAATGGACCTTCTGAAGATGTCACTATGATGTTGATTAGTGATCATTTTCGGATGTCAATTCATCCATCCATAACAATAGAGCAACCAAACGTCAACCATGTTTGTCTCATTCTCTCTTTCTGCATATTAATTTTGGACACTTGTCTATATAAAATTATTGTTCGTATTTTATATTATCCAGGTGGTACATATGAAGGCCCTATTCCTGCAATTGCTTGGACCATTCCTTGTAATAAGGAGAACGAGCAACATGGAAGAGAATTCCATTGGAAAAAAGAAATTTGCCAATTGCATCATCTATGTCACCTCGATCTAGAATGTTGTACATCCCAGACACTGTACCACCCATTGCGCAAGAACGAGATGCACCAGTAGAAACCTGTTAGCACTCAAATCTACCTTAGGCTGAAATAAGGTAAAACTCGAGGCTACATCAAACCACGCTCAGCCTCGTAGCTAGCCCTACGAGGAGAGGAGAGGGCTCTCTCCGGGTCAATCTCGGCAAAAGATAATCAACGAGGTCGAGATGATTGAATTGATGACTAATTTTAGGCTAGGTATGAAGTACAAAGACTATGAAATTGAGTTTTTGAGGTTTTGTTGAATTCAAGGGAAAGGCAATTTTGGGTGCGGGGATGAGGCACAGCTTTTGCAGAGGTCTACTTGGGGCAAGATAGGTGATTGTTTTGATGCCTTTAAAATGATTGAATGGATAGATCTGACTGGTGAGGGGTTAAGGAGAGAAAGAAACTTTCAAGGGTTCTCCTTAAACAGATGAAAACATGGAAAATTAAACAAATTTAAAGGCAGAGCATAACAAATTTATGGATTCTACCTTAACACTTCATTTGTTCAATTGCAGAAAATTAAAGAAGGAAAGCGGTACACATACACAACTTACAAGTACTGAAAGAAACACACCATCAAGACATAAAGCCACATGAATCCCAAATAGTGCTGCAAAACCCTGGTCTTTCCTTTGCCAAAAATGCAGATAAGATATGTACAATAGAGTGTCAAGCTATTCCCAAGAGTCCAACCTTTCCCAACCTCTGGAAATGATTGAGAAATTACATCATATAGACCATCCTAGCCCCTTTCCTTGCCTCTAGGGGTCGAGCTCATCATTCTAGGAGCTGTTTGAACTAATTCTAACCAAGGAACTGAAATCTAGGTAGTCAAACAACTTACCCCTATATGCTAGGAAACTGATTCATTCATTTAATTTTCACCTTTTAGTGAATGAATCCTCTAGAACAAGTAAAAATATGCCAAAATTACATCATACACATCAAATTACATCAAGTTGGGTCAAACATCACATCAATAGGTGAAACTAGTCATAACTGGCCGAAATTCTGAGCTAGAAGGTGAAAATTTGACCAAAAAACCCTGTGCGCCACGCGCCTGAGCCCTATGCGCCGCGCGCCTAAGTCCTATGCATTGCGCGCCTTTCATCCTGATTTTGGAGCACTTCCTGGCATCCAAATTGAGCTTAGGTTGGCTTGTTGGAAATCCCTAGATGTCTACTTTCCAACCCAAGTGGAATTTTCCAATTTGGTGTCCATTTGCCCCTCCAAAAGTGCATTCTCCCGGAAGTACTTCCTACTGGTGCAAAAGGTGGCATAAAGGTGATTTTCATGGTGTTTTTGGCCCTTTTGATCATCTAGAACTTGATGAAATGCTTTGGCAATAGCCGAGCATGCATAATTCATCATGAAAAATCCAAAAATACAAGTCATTTGTGATTTGGACCTCCCAATCTTATGGGTTGCGCGCGGCGCGCTACGTGTTGAGCCAAAAACCCTGTTTCGCAAGCCAAAAATTTCAAAATGACAAAATTTTCTCCAAATTCTTTCAAATTTGGGCTGAAGGTGCCTCATCGAGTGACATGCTTAGCCAAAGAGGCTTCGGCCATGATTCGGAGTCTATCCTCCCTTTTCAACATTTTAGTGCCCTCCCGGCGCATGCAATTCTGTTGTAGAGTCGTTGTCTTGGTCATATAATGTATTGGTGCCTGCCTCCATGGTATTGAAAGTCTATGCCATGTGTATGTTTGATTTGTTGAAAATGAGGAATGAAGGCTTGATGTCTTTGTCTTCAAGTGCCAAAAATGCCAAAGGGAAATGAGGAAGAGTACAACCTTGGTAACACACTGTTTTCTAACCCTACAACACTTTTTATATTGACAAAAGGAGGGCTTCCAACTTGGATATCCACGACAAACTTTTCATGAACCCATTACATTTATCTTTCAAAAGCCAAGCACAAGTGGTGGATGTGAGCCTACCTACAAATTTGTACGGAGAGGAGGCGATTTGATGTCTTTCCAAACCAATTTTGGGCTAAAACCCCAGTGCGCCGCGCGCCTCACCCAACGCGCTGCGTGCCTCTGATGCGCCGCGCGCGTGTATTTTTACATTGATTTTTTGTGCCTGATGTGCCGCGCGCACCCAACTACATAGTGCATTTTGCAGGAGGCTTTTGGAGGCCTTCCCGGTGTCGAAATCGAGCACAGGATAGCTCGTTGGAAAGATCTTTGATTCTACTTTCCAATCCAACTAGATTTTTAAATTTGGAGTTCATTTGCCTTGTCAAAAATCAAATCTCCCAAGACTGGTCAAAATGTGCCAAATGAGGCTGCCTCAAGGCAGAGTGCTGTTGTAGTCAACTTTTGAATGCCTTCCTCAACTCCAAATTGAGCTCATGATAGCTCATTGGAAATATATTTGTGTCTAGTTATCATTTGACTCATCAAGAAAGTCATTTGGCCAACCAAGCTAGGAGAAAACTTGATTTTCCCAAGGTCACTTCAGAGGTGCATCAATTCTCCTGAAGCGATTGTATTTTTGACATTTCTCTACAACCATGACACCTGTGTAAAAAGTGAAGGAGTTTTTCCTTCCTTGGCCTATTGTGGACAAAACCTCTCTCAGTTTTTCAAAATTCATCTTTTATTGCTCTGAAACATCTTTTGAGTGAAACTTGTCCCAATGTGTGAAACAAGGAATTTTGTCGAAATGAAGCGAAATGAAGGGGATAAGGGGCTTCTAAATTCTTGGGGAAATTTTGGGAAGTAGGGAGGGATGTTAGGAAGTAGGGGAAAGTGGAATCTCAGAGATTGAGTGAGGGGAAGGGATCCAAAAGAGTAAAACACAGGCCCAACCTAGAAAATTGCCAGGTTATAGCAAGAAACTAGGGTTTGTGCAAAAATGAGGAATTTGTGGGATCTCAGTGATGGGAAGTGTTTGATAATGTATATTAAGGATAGGAGAAGGTGTATGAACATCTGGATACAAGTTTTGCTAATTATTTGACCATCCAAAAGAAATTGCCTTCAAAACCCTAGGAGAGGGAAATGAACCTTGCCTAGGCACAACTGAAGCAAGAACAAGCTGTAAAATGACCTAATGGAACCTGGCATGATGATAAAAACCTTCTGTATGATGATAGACTCAGCTGAATGGTGACATGGACCGACATTTGGACAATTTTGAAAAGAGTGAAAACAAACCCTAGACCTAATGCCTAGTGATCAAATTTTTCTTAAAGACTCACTGAAATGACAAAATTTGACCTTGACACTCTGAGGCCACTTTGTAAGAGCATATTTGATCACTAGAGGAAGGCCGCAAAGGCTGACACTAACATTGGCTCCAATGGGGATGGTAGCTCCTTGGAGGTGCCAAGAACGACAGATCTTTGGGAGAGCAGACCAGTGCCTTCATCCATTGGGCGATGGAGTCATTATTTGAATGGATAACGCAAAACCTTTGACACATTTATTGAATGAAAACTTGACTGAAAACTGACTGAAACTTAACTCAAACCGACTTGATGGCAAACTGAAATAACTTGAAGAAACTGACTCAACAGACCAAACACAAATGACTCATGACTGACTTAAAACAGGACTTTACAAAGCTTTTGGAAAAAAGGCAGCAATCCATCAAGATATGGAATCATGATGACAACCACCTGCATACTAATGAAATACATACAAATCATGTGTAATGATATTTCCAATGTAACCAATCCAATAGATGGCTACATACCAAATTTCTGCTCTCACTTTTCTCGAGCAGGCGGAGAGAGCCCTCTCCTGTCCTCGTAGGGCTAGCTACGAGGGTGAGCGTGGTTTGATGTAGCCTCAAGTTTTACCTTATTTCAGCCTAAGGTAGATTTGAGCGCTAACATAGTGGCGACCATACTGGGGAAGAACTAGTTTCCTTGTTAGTGTTATTTGATTTATAGCTACAGATGGAGTCTGAAGTCACGCCAGGTAGCCTTCGAAATGCACATTGCTCTGCGAGTGCATAGTAGATAAACGCTGCTTCAGTCGATCTCCGGTGTAGCTTGTAATTGTCACACTTAACTTATAAATTGCCCCAGTACATGTATCGAGTTCAGATCTGATGGTTGATGGTGAACTACGATCAGACATAAGTAGGCTGAGGTCATTCCCCTGGCGACTCCATTCACTAAAAAATCCAAAAATCAATGCTTCATGGTGACTTCATTGCAGGAAGATCAGTAGCTTTAAGATTTTCAAGATGGAATGGGTTGCAATACGACACGCTCCCATGAGCCGGGATCACATTCCAGGTTTTCCGAATAAGATGCCCAAGGTAGATTGGTCATGGAATCTGCCTACGTTTAACAATGATGGTCAGAAAGATGTTGCTTTACATCTGGTTAGATTTCATATGCATATTCGCAAGTTGAAAGTGGATTGTCCTGAAGATTGCTTGATGAAGATATTCTTGGCCACTCTGGAAGGTGAAGCCCAATCTTGGTATGAAAATTTGCCGCTGGCCTATATTTATTGTTTAAAAGATTTTCATGCCCTGTTCATTGAAAGATATCAAGCGTCTTATTCATCATTAAATTTAGTTCATGACTATTGTAAACATGCTTATACTTTTATTGAAAGCCTTGAGAAATATTACGAAGATGATAATTTCATGGACGATGAGATCATGGAAGCCCTATATGAAAATCCGTTTCAACGGCATAAAGACGATCAGGAAAATTTGCAATAGGATCAAGATCTAAGTACAGTGGAAGATAATGAAGGAGAAGGTTGTATTCCAGATCTGTCCATAGAAGAAGACAACATGCATGAAAGTCAAGTTTCAATTTCATAATGTGATAAAGTCAAGTCAACCATTTCAAATCTAGATTCAGATTGTGATGATGAAAACAACCTTGTTCAGAATCCCATGAAGGAGAGCTCTATTGTTGAGATCATCTGGAATGAAGAAGACAAAGTTATTGACCAAAGCCTTCATGAGGAGGTAATCAGGTCATTTCATGGACAACAAGATGGGATCTTTGTTCAGGTAAGTGAGAAATCTTCTTTTGATAACTCAGTGGTAAATGATAATTTGATTGCCATGTCAATATGAAGACAATTACTATTTGAGCAAAAGAAAACAAAAAGCATTATCTCCTTTGTCTGAAGATGAGATAGATCTACTTTTGAAAGGTCTTGTTTCAGTCGAAGCTACAGCAGATTTGTAGTGCCCACATAGTCAGGAAAGTGTTGGTGAAAATCTCTTCCTCTTTTGAAAATGATGACGGTCTTGTAATCAGTTTTATAGATCAACAAACAGATAATATTTTCTTTCACAAAGATGATAAGGCTGTCATGTTTGATAATCTTGAAGATTGGTTTTTGTTTAAAAATGACCTAGACCATGAAGATGAGGGGTATGAGCTTAAGAGAGACAATATGCCAGGATTTCTCATGGTCAAGGAACCTACAGCTAACACTCAGATGGCAGAAGCACATACTTCTCTGTGCATTCCTATCCCTCGGAAATCAATTGTTCTTTCATATCAGAATGAAGGGAGTACTTGTATTTTTGCTGCTAGATCTCAAGACAAGATAGTGCTTCAGGATTACCAAGATCCCTTCAAAATCCTTTTGCAAGCACTAGAGAAGATAAATGTTGCCTGGTTCGTTATCATAAGCCTTGTTTTCAGTGGTTATTGTGAGTTGCCTACAAAACCTTTGTCTTTTTTAATGAAGCATTGGATGGAGGAATATTTGTGGATGGATCAACATGTTTGCTAGAAAATAATCCTTTTCCAGTGGTTGCCCTTTCTAGCCTCCAAAGTTGCTCTCTTTGAGCTGAATTCAAGTTCTTTGAGGGACACATATTAACTCCTTTACCTGTAATAACCAAAATGTGTTGCTTCGCCCTGGTATAGCTGCCAACAAAGTGATGCCCACAAATATTGCAGATCCAATCACGTGAGCCACCACCAACTTTTGGATTCCTTTTCAGTATTCTGGTTGCATAGATTAGAAGTGGTTTTAGAGAATTAAATGTCCCCTTTGTAGATTTTTCCAACTCTCTTGGTGGGCCTCCAAAACCTACACCATGCCTATTCTGGTATCTTGCCCCCCTATGACCACTTTCAACTTCTTCTTGTGCATCTTGTGGCTCACTACCACTGTCGCTGTTGTCATTGTTCTCACTGTTCCCAGACGAAGTCTGACTCTGACTCATAGTTGTAAGTTGTAACTTTGTAAGTTGAATAACGAATCAAAATATAGGTTGCAGCATGTAATGAAAAATAAAAAAAATTAAAGACATCACACAGGCTAACTAATACACAGGCTACAACACACACATTGAACACTTAATTTTTTATTTTTATTTTAAATTTACAAGAAAAAAATTAAAATTAATACACAGTGAAAACTAAAAATAAAAAAATAAAAAAAAAAAAATAAAAAAAATAAGTCAAGTTTCATTTTTTTTTTTAAACACAGCCAAAACTGATGAAAAAAAAAACAAAAACAAAAAACATAGCCTAAAATTAATACACAATCAAGACTCAAAACTAATTTCTAAAAAATTTAAAAAAAATAAAATTTACAAAAAAATGAAAAAAACAGTCAAGTTTCAATTTTTTTTAGAAACACAGTCAAGTTAAAGAAAAAAAAACGTAGCGACAGGACTGAGAATTGGATTTCAGAGATCTGTGGTTTGTGCTTTTTGAGTGTTTGATCGGAGAATCCACAGTAAGAGAATTTTTACACCAACGTTCGAATCCCAAATGGGATCCATCATCAGGGTTAAGAGAAAGATGATAAAAAGAAGAGCAAGGATGGAAGAAATAGATACATCATGAGGGAATGAATAATGAAGGAGCAGCACAGGTCGGCAAAAAAGATTAATAATGAAACTTAATTTTAACTTTTATTTTTAATTTTTATAAATTAATATCATTTAATTAATATCTATAAAACATAATCTTTATATAACCTAAAATCTAAATTAATATTAATATTTATAAAACCTAATATATAAAATAATATTAATATCATAAATCCTAATATCTATATAACATTAATATTTATATAACCTAATGACTATATAACTTAATATTTATAAAACTTATATTTATATATAACTTAATATTTATATATAATTTATATATATAACTTAATATCTATATATATACTATATATTTATATAAAACCTAAATTATAAAACTTAATTTATATATAACTTAATATTATATATCTAAAATCTAAACTGAAATTAATTATTGTAAAACTAATTATATAATAGAAATTAAATCTATAAACTACGCTCTATCCTAAAATCAATTTATATAAATTAATATAACCTAAATTTAAATAAAAATCTATATTAAAGACCAACTATAATAGAATACAATAATGCCTAAAATATATTAAACCATCATAGAAATATAAAAAAAAACTTGAATTTTACAAAATTAATGCTAGATATCTAAATAAATCTTTATATAAAATGAAACTTATATAATAACTCTATTAACAATCTTAATGCCTAAGTTAAAAATGATCAAAATTAGTTTTTATTAAATTCTATTAGATTAGTTAAGCATTAGTTTCATATAAATTTATTTATTTTTTATTATTTTATTTTTACTTTTAATTAAATAATATAATAATTATATATTAAGTGATCAATAAGAAGAGAATTAATAAACTAAAGGGTTCTAAGGGAAAAAATACTACTAGAGAAAAAGGACTTTAACTAACATAATATAAAAAGGAAAGGGAGGGAAGAACTGACCTGATTGACAACTTACTTGGGGTTGGGTTAACGTTTCTTGATTTCACTGATAAGGGGAAGCCAGCTTCCGCTAATCTCCAAACCGTTGTCTCTGTTCAGATTACAGGGATGCTTCAAGATTTCGAGGGCCTCTCTGATTTTTCGTTTCTGATGCTGCTCTTCTCTCACGATAATTGATGCGTTTTCTAAGCAGATGTGGTGTTTAGTCTTCGAGGAGTGCTCTGCCAAGGCTGAGGTACGAGATCTTCCATTCATGACGTCAGCGCCATGTTCTTTCAGTCTTGTCTGGAGGGAGCGACCAGTTTCACCTATGTAGCTTTTCCCACACGAACAGTCTATTTTATAGACTCCTTTAAGTTGCTGCTTGTCAATATCATCCTTAACAGATTTTAAACTTTGTCTAATGGTACCTGGAGCTGAGAATTGAGTTATAATGTTTTTCTTTCTTAGGATTTTTTACCATTTTATCTGTGACTCCCTGGATATAGGGTAGAAAAACCTTACCATCTTGAGGTTGATCATGCTCTTTAGGCTTGGGAGATGACAACCTCCTTTCAGCTTTCTTTATGGCTTTTTTAATCTCATGATCCTTGTATCCTATATTTTTGAAAGTTGAAACTAGATGCCTCTTCTCTTTGTTTATATGTTCTGAGTCAGAAATTCGGAGGGCTCTAATGGCAAGAGTGTTCAGAACGCCAAGCTTTTGCGCTGGGTGATGGTGGGAATCCGCATGAAGGTAACTCTCTGTGTGAGTTGACTTCCTGAAAACCTTATGTCCCAAAGAGCCATCCTCTTTTCTGATGATAAGAATGTCCAAGAAAGGAATGCTCAAATTTTCTTCAAGCTCCATAGTGAATTTTATATCAGGGGAGATGGAGTTAAGGTGATTGAAAAACCTGTCAAGTTCAGCTTTACCATGGGTCCATTTTATATTGGTGTCATCGACAAAACGCTTCCACCAAGCTGGTTTTAAAGGATGAGAATCCAAAGCCTTCTTCTCAAAATATTCCATGTATAAGTTGGCCACAATTGGCGAGAGGGGTGATCCCATTTCTACACCAGATGTCTGTTCATAGAATGTTCCTTGGAATGTGAATACAGTTGACCTTAAGCAGACTTCAGCTAGTTTTGCGGTCTCTGGATCAGTGACACCTCTTATAACCTGAATGGCTTCATCAAGTGGGATCTTCGTGAATAAGGAAACCACGTCAAAGCTCACAAGGATGTCATCCTTTTCCATTCTTTCATTTTTAATAAGTTTCACAAAGTCGTGCGAGTCTTTAATGAAGGAATCTGTATTTCCAACCAGGGGCTTTAGAATCTTGGCGACATATTTAGCAAGCTCATAGGTTGCGGAGCCAATAGTATTGACTATCGGTCTAAGGGGGACCCCCTTCTTATGGATCTTGGGTAATCCATAGATTCTAGGGATGGTTTCACAAGAGGGGGTTAATTTCTTCTTCAATTTTTCGTCAAGACTGGAGTCTGAGATAATCTTTTTTACATCCTTCATAATTTTGGCCATGGGATTCTTGTCCAGCTTCTTATAACTACCACAATTTAGGTGATCATTCATTTTCTTAACATAGTCTTCTTTATCAAGGATAACTGCTGCTCCTCCTTTATCTGCTTTAAGAACAACTATCTTGTCATTATTTCGTAAGGCTCTGAAGGCCTTTTGCTCTTCCTTACTCAAGTTGCTTTTGGGAGCCTTGGCTTTTCTCATGATGAGAGAAAACTCTTGCCTTAATGCTTCTTTGTCTTCAAGAGGGAGGTTGCTAATCCCATCTTCAATGCTGCAAATCATCTTTTCAATGGGGAGGCTTTTAGGGGCCATTGCAAACCCCATCCCTTTGCTGAGAACATTAACGGCTACCTGGTCCATAACCTCGGAAGACAGGTTAACTACTTTTCTTTTTGATATTGGTCCATATGAGTTTTCGCCAATCTCCTTGTCACCCTTGCTCAGCACATTGCATTTTACCACATCTTTTTGGAAAAAACTAGGGTTTAATTCTGGCAAATTCACATCCTCAAAGAATTTGTTGACCCTGCCATGCGCATCTTCACTGAAGACCTCTTCCATGTTTCCCAACATTAACATTTCTGCGTTATCAATTTGCTTTTGGCTATTGTCAATTTCGCTTCCGCTATTTTTATATGATCTGATTAAGAGGTTACTAGGATCATCTATGTTTAAACTAGTACTGACCGACCTAATTTCAACAGAATTTCTGCTATCAATGATAGAATCAATGAGTTGAATCCGAGCAGTTATCACCTCTGCGCTCTTCATATCTCGGTCTAAATTGCTATTCGAATTATTAAACTGGCAATTTGGATTACTCCTGCCTGTAGTTATTCCTGTGAAATCAGTTTTCATTGTCCTACTGCTCTCCGAGTTTTCCAATTCTCGACCGTTGTTTGTTATTATTCCCCAAGCAGCTAACACCTCTGCGCTCTTCATACCTCGGTAGCATTTTTATTTGAGGTGTAGTTTTATGTTAAGTTTTCATTTTACAATAAAAAATGGTTACATTTTAAACTTCTATTTTCTAAGATATCAGTTTAGATTCATCTAACACCGGAACTATCATGCGTCGAGAGTGATCAAATCCCTCGAGATGCAAACCTTGTTTTTGCTGTGTAGGACTTCAGGAAAGGTTTGCACCTTGAGGGATTTGATCCCTCTCGGTGCATGATAGACCCGGTGTTAGATGGATGTAAGCTGGTTCCAGTTGAGGGCAACAATGTCACATTTTTATATTATCATTATTATGCATATGTTTAAGACAAAATTCAAAATTCACATTATGTTTTCTTTGCTTGGCATGGCCATATCATTATCTTCTTTAGTTTGGTTTGTGTTGCTTTCCTTGAATGGTTTGTATGTTCTTGTTCGGATACTTTGATTGGTTTGTGTGTTTATGTGTTTGGCTTTGGATGGTAATGTTTGTGAATGTGGCAGATGTTTTGTTATTTTTTTATGTGTATGTAATTGTTTATTAGTAATTAGTTGGTGATGAAGAAGGGAGACAATCTTATCAATAGTTTGTATGAGGATTTTTTTTTTCTAAGTAATACTAATTCTATTAATAAAAACAATAAAATACAGTGAGGCTCCGACCTCTGTGGTGTTGAAACAGAGTTATATGATGTTTAGACATTTAGAACTAAAACAGGACTGCCTCCCTAGGGGAAACTAGTCCGAGTAAACCAATCAAAAAATGTTGCCCACACAGGGTCCCAACTCAAAAACCAATAGAGATGTTTGTGGAGTTTTACCAAAATTGAAAACATATTTTGACAAAACATTAAAAAAGCCCCTAGGAGTAGGAGCGGGGATTCAAAACCTCGCATCATGGAAAACAGTCTGCAAGGACCCACTAGGTGTCATTTGGTGGAGGCTCTTTCACAATGAAACATCTGTACTCATCCCAATCTTCCACAGTTGCTTGCGTGCCACAAGGGATGCCCCTGATTGCTTGCGTGCCATCCGAACTGCGCTTGACTGCATGCTTGCCTCTAGGGATGTCCTTACCATGCTAAGCATCGTCATGGCCATCTTTGTGTCTGGGCAAACCAGAGCTACTATCCGAGTGCTTCCGTCTGCTGATGACTCGCTTCTCTTGTGTCATCTTCTGCTTGTTGATATCCTCCTTCTTCTGAACTATGTCATGATTCTGAACATCCTGCTCATCCTGCTGGTGGATTTCTTCACTGAAAGCCACTGTGACAATAGCACTGATATCAAGGTGGTTCATGGTGCTATGAAAGCGGAATTGGGTCAAGTGGTGCGACTGTTGAGGGGGTGCAGGGGGATTGGGCGTTTGAGATGCATCATTAACTCTTCAAGCACCAAAGGCTTGGGCCCAGCTTCTTTTGCTATGGGTTGCATGATATCTGCTAGAGAATTAGCCTCTAGACTAAGTTTACAAAGGGGAGGACGACGGGGTCATCGGCTCAGGTGGTGGTGACAAGGGAGGGCGGATATTTCTGCCTCGGGTGTTGCCTCGCCTGCTACGCATCCTGTGTCGAAGACGCGACATGGTTCTGCGAGCAGGATGGAGTTGATTGGTATGGGCCGAGATGACAAGAGTATTAGTAGTGAGCATTGATGGTGAGGCAGAGTCTACATGGGAGTTAATAAAGCTGGTTAGGCGAAAAACAGTGTCATTCTAATAAAAATTTAGAGCATGGTGAGCATTTTGGGACAAATGGAAACCATCCCCCAGATCGATACAGCTGAGGAGCCAACAGCGCCGCCCTGTTGTCGTGCGAGAGCTCGACTCTGCAGCATCAGGGGGGGAGGAGTAATTCAGAGGGGAAGGGGTGAAAGTATGCAGGTTTGCAAAATCCACGCCTTAAGCTTGCAGGAAACGTCTTGACCTGTGCACCAGAGTAATGGCACCTGCAAGCTGACGGTGGTGCACCATAAATTACCTTGGATGGGAACATAGGTGGCCATGTGGCCTAACCGCCTGTCGTCCCCCTATCTAATCCTTAGTAAATTCATCTTAATCACCCGCATCCAAGGGTGTAGTTTGTACGAGGATTAATATTGCCCATCTATTTCATTTAATTTTAGGTATCACAACTTTTGACAACCAATTAATTCTAAATAGTGTTTCTCCAAATATTACAAAATATATCTTGAAGAGTATTTTTTATAATTTACTTCATCAAGATTACTCTTGAAATAATTTTTTTCTTTGCTTATGTTTGAAATAATTTATTTCCTATATTTTGATGATTTTTTTATTATCTATAATCTATTTTGCAAAGTCAAGAAATAATGTATTTTTTGTTTTTTTAATGAGTGGCCAGATTTATAAAATCTTTACATTATTTGTTTCTCCAAACAATTATCACATCTCCTTCAAGAATATTTTGATTTTTTTTTATGTTTATAAATATATATTTTCCTCTTATAAATATTTTGAATACATTGTTGTATGCAATTACTCTATTTAATAATTTTGAATATATGTAATTTTGAATATATGTAATTGTTTGTTATTAATTAGTTGGTAATGAAGATGGGAGACAATCTTGTCAAGGATTAATTTTCACTTCACAGGAGGATTGATTCTGCACAGCTTTTTCATTTTAATTCTAGGTATCGCAACTTTTGACAATTAATTATTTCTTAATAATGTCCCTCTACCTATTACTAAATATATCTTGAAATTTATTTTTTTTAATAACCTATAGCCTCAAGCTTAACAACATCTAATACATCTAATGCAAACAATCTAATAGGATTAGAAAACAACATCTACACTAAAATCAATGAATCTAATGCAAGCAATCAAATGAGATTAGAAATCAACATCTACATTGAAATTAATGCATCTAGTGCAAGTAATCAAATAGGATTAGAAATACACTTCTACACTAAAATCCATGCATCTAGTGCGAGCAATCAAATAGGTTAGAAATCCACATCTACACTAAAATCCATGCATCTAGTGCAATCAATCAAATAGGATTAGAAATCCATATCTACACTAAAATCAATGCATCTAGTACAAGTAATCAAATATAATTAGAAACCAATATCTACACTAAAATCAATGCATCTAGTGCAAGCTTTCATATAGCATTATAAATCATTATCTACAGTAAAATTAATGCATCTAGTGAAAGAAATCCTCTTATCTCTCTACCCCATCCATTTAATCTTGAAAAATATTTTTAATAATTTATAGTCTCAAGATTAACAAAATCTAATCCATCTAATGCAAGCAATCAAATAGGATTAGAAAACAACATCTACATTGAAATCAATGCATACAATGCAAGCAATCAAATAAGATTAGAAACTAACATCTGCACTAAAATCAATACATCTAGTGCAAACAATCAAATATAATTAAAAATCAACATCTACACTAAAGTCAATGCATCTAGAGAAAGAAATCAAATAGGATTAGAAATCAAAATCTAAACTGAAATCATTGCATCTAATGCAAGCAATCAAATATAATTAGAAATCAACATCTACACTGAAATCAATGCATCTAGTGCAAGCAATCAAATAGGATTAGAAATCATCATCTACATTAAAATCAATGCATATAGTACAAGAAGTATTCTTCCCTCTCTCCCCCCTCCATCTATATCTATATCTATATCTCCCTCCATCTCTCTTTTTTTTATCTCTATCTCATATCTCCAAACACGCACACACACTCTCTCTCCATATCTATCTATCTCTCCCTCCCTCTCTCTATCTCTCTCTTATTCCCTCTCTTCACCTCCCATCTATATCTCTATCTCCCTCTCCTTTGTCTCTCTATATCACCCACAAAACATACACACTCTTTCTCCATATGTATATATCTCTTCCTCTCCATCCCTCTTCCTCTCCCTCTCTCTCCCCTGTCTATCTCTCTTCCCTCCTACTCTCCTCTCTCCCTCTCTCTTTATCTCCCTTATCACTCCCTCTATCTTTCCCTACCTCTCTCTCTCTCTATGTATTTCTTCTTACCCTCATCTCTCTTTCCATCCAACTACATCTCTCTCTCTCTCT
>APFE030362043.1:111660-189873 GCA_000404065.3 Pinus taeda
ATAGAATGCGCCTCTCGATGCAACTAGTAATATCATGGTAAGGTTCGTTGATGACGTGTTTAAAAAGTTTTTCACTAAAGGGTGGTTTGCAAGGTTTTTATATTTTTGTTATGAGTATTTCAATTCTATGATAGTTGGGTGATATTAATTAATTAGAGATTTATATTAATAAATTTTAATTGAAGGTTGTGTTGGGCCCGCACTACGTTTTGTTGTAGTGCAGAGCTTGGAAACATCTAAGAGTGATCTTAGTTTGTCCTTATGTTAATGATATTATATTTAAATTGGCGTGTATAGCCATCTATTGTTATATCAAATATTTCTCATAATTTTTATTTATGTAGTTTCTAGGCTCAATGTTTTAGTTCGTTTTCCCTTGGCCTAAAACTTCAACAAAGAAATATAGATGACTCAAAATTGTAGCAAATAAGATCATATATTCATATTTTTCTATGAATGCATTGTTATGAAATCACTTAGTAGCTTTGACTTGAATCTAACTGATGTTTCAAATTTAGAATTAAGGTTTAAGTCCCATGCATCTCATTTTCTCCTTTAAAATGACACAAGAAAAAGGGATAACATGAAGAACTATGACAACCATCGAATGAGTATTTTGATATTTATGCAATGATGTATTTTTATGCATGGGATTATTATAACTTTAAATGTGGTGACAATTAATCGTAGTCTAACTGATATAGGTTGGATTAAAGTATAATTATCATATACATTCCACATTTATGATTATTTTCCAAGAAAGCACAAATATTACGCATAAATCCTTTTCAAATTAAACACTAATTTATGTTGAAATACAAATCATGTTTTAAGAATTCAGGTTAAGGGAAAAACTATCAACTATTAATAAAATTTTGTTGGGATGTATTTCTACTAATCATAAGTTGGATCATTCACGACCCTTAATTTTGACATGAATGGTTTTGAAAAATTAATTTGGGAAAAAATGGAGAAAAATTCTCAGCGAGTTTAAAGGGGCAACTAAGAATTCCTTTAAGTCTATCAAAATCTAGTGGGTAGTTAAGAAATTAAGAATTCAATTACTAGAAAATACAAATTTTTTTAAATTTGTCACTTCTTTTAAAACCCTTGTAAAACCTATCAAAGAATTCAAGATACTCTTCAAACAATCTTGATAAATTTTGCAAAAACTAAAATAAACCATCATACTAATGCCAAAATTCACTTCAATTTAGGAATTCTACATCATCATCCAAACCAATTAAGTTTACAACACAAATTACCATGAAAATTGCATAAAATTGTATTCATGTGTATAAAAGTTTCAAAAATGAGGTGGGTACATGAAATTACATGAAAAGAAGAAGGCAGACAACGCAAGAGTCATTGCATAATTGCTTCTCTAAATAGCTTCAAAAGCTCGCAACAATTCGAAGAAAAAAAATTGATATAGATTTCCTACAACCCAAAAATTCTCACCCCTTAAATTATAAAATGAGGCATATATATAAGCACTCAAAGACCAAGAACCCACCCTAAACCTCGAGTGGTATCTTAAAAACCATTAATATTCTTTACAAAATTGCTAGCTAAATTGAAACTATCTTCTTCTAGAATTTTCTTGAAGGATCTACCAGCTATAGAGTGGGTCCCTTTATATTTTGCTATAATATCCTTTATTTCTCTCTCTGGGATGTTTGTTGGGTCTTCTCTCTTGGTCATGTGGTTCCCATTGCCTGATTTGGGTGCTACCGAGGTTGAGTCGCTGATGGTGCCAACGATCATGCCGACAGCCTGCCAACTGCTAAGGTCACACCTATTGTTGTGTCTATTGATGCACTTGGGGTCTTGAGTTGGAACCTGCTTCTATTGACACCCCCTATATTATCAGTGGGGTCTTGAGTTGGACCCTGCTTCTATTGACGCCCCCTATATTATCAGTGGGAATCCATTATGAATAGCCAACTTTTACAAGTTGGACATGATTTTCCATTCATTTCCTATTGGAACGTCGCATGCGTGTGCCTCCACGATGTATCACTTGAGGTTGTGACTAGCTCATACGCCACTTTCCCTAGCTCCTTAAATATTGTCTTTAGCATGAACAAGAGCTCAAAATGATCTTCATATAATTTCATGATTTTATTTCCTTGCAATGGACAATCATCCTCTCTAAATCTTCTTTGGTATTCCTTAATAACGTTCAGACTATTCATAAGGAATTGTTTAGAGTAGACATTACCATGTCCATCGAAGAAAGGTGGGAAATTCCTCTTATATAACACCTCACATCTACCCTTAAAATATTTTATCTCATTTACGATGTCTTCTTTATTTTCCACCAATGCTATTTGTTTTTGTTTTCTTTTCAACTGATGAGCCTGGGCCACTAGATGAGATCTATCAGTGCCACCCTTGTAACTTCATCCATGGTCATGTGATTAAGAAAATTTATAACTACTATGGATTTGGTTGGAGTTTCCCCGTTGAGCCCCTTGAGTGTATTCATTTCTCTACGGGCTAACTTGGCAATTTTTATCTTTTCTTTGATCAATTCCAAGTGTCCCCATTGCTTTTCCACTAGTTTCATGATATTTTCCCAATATTCCTTCTAGCATATTTGAAGGTTGATTTATTGGAATTTTTTGTCCTTAGAACTTCTAATTCAACATAAACCTTTCCTTTATCTTCCCGGGCTTGATACACTTCCATCCTAGTGTTCTCCAATTCCTCTTCTTTGGCCTTTAACTCTTTATCTCAAGTTGTAAGCAATTCTTGCAACTTTTTTGCATCTTCAGACACTGTTAGGGATTCTACTTGCACTATTAGTATATCAGGAGTTTTTTGAGACTACATAATCTCATCAGTATTTTCTTTGAGCCCTCGAACTTTCAATTCTAGCAGTGCGATAGGCATGGAATTAATGTGTAAGAAATTTACATGGAGAGGCAATGTGTCGACATTTCGCAAGGTCAGAGGGCTGGTGTTTCAAATTTGTGGAGTGGTGCAGAGGGCACAAGAGGCTAACACATGTCCCCCTCCACATCCCTCAACTAGGTTATTAACCATGCTACTTTGCGGTGTAGAGAGGCATGCGTTGTTGGATGACCTATCTGCCCACTTATTGGATGTTCTGGTGGGCAAGTTTTCCCAGAGCTTCGGTGAATTCACGCTAATGTGCGTAAGAGTTGGGGGAGGACATGTGGAGGCTTCCTGGGCATATGGAGCAAATGCATGGCAGATGACTGGGTGGGTGATTGGACTATAGATGAAATTAATGTGGTGCGCTGAGGTGGTGAGTGGATTTCCCATGTGGAGGACACATGGAAACATTTTGCATGACTGGGAGGCCTCCCTTTGAAAGTTTTGGGTGCATGCAAAGAGCACAAGGGGCCGACATGCGACTCCTCTGCATCATCCCACAAAGGTTAATGTTAGCAATTTAATGGTGCGAGGAGATCTTGGCCTTTTGATGGGAGGGTGCTCCCGTCATTATATTTGGGTGGTGAGCACTTTCGCCGATGCCCAACACCCATGGGTTGTGGTGCAATGCATTGACGCCAAATGACAACGAAAGTATGGTGTGCTTGTGGATGACAACACCCAACGGGCCAAATTCAACACTCTTTTTCCCTCTGAGCCATATTTAACCATAGATGCTAACATTGCAGCTTCAGGGAAAATTTTGCATAGTGGTGTTATATTTTTGACACCAGCATCAACACTATTGGGGATATTAAGCCCCTGCGGTGTATTGAGAGCTTGCAGTTCTAGTCCCTTCATTCATTAGGTTGTGGAGTCTCCTTGAAAAGGCATTTGTCTCTTCTTGTGACTTTTTGAAACTCAAAATTGCACTACTTATAGGAGAAAACTCCCAAGAATATTTGATTATTTTATTTTTTTTCTATTTTTTTATATTTATTTTCTTTCTTTTTACTTTTTTTCATTTTTTTAGATTGTATTCAAGTGAAGAATTTCTTCAAAAACCTTTCATTGACAGGATTTCTAAGGTAATCTCCATCAAGTTTTTCTAGATGATAAATATTAATATACAAAACCTCTTGCACTCAGAATGGGACAATCCAAAGATTCCCAAACATCGAAATTGCTATGCTTGCCTTTATCGGCTCAAACCACGTCCCATTTTAGTACCATATCTCCAGGTTGCAGACCATATTCCTTTTCCCTCTTATGAAATACAACTTTCATCTTCTGTTGATAAGCTTTGGTTTTGCTTAGGCCTCTTCCCTTTGTTGTTGAACTTCTATCATTTTATAAATCCTCTTCTGCATTGAGCTAAAATATGATGCCTCTTCATCACCAGAAAGGTAAGATTCATAGGAAAAATGACATTCATACCATACATTAGCTAATAAGGTGAGGTGTCGATAGCTCCCTTGACGTTGATTCTATCCCCTCATAGTGAATATTTGGGATTTTCATCCTAAATCTTTTTATTCCAATCCAACATTCTTTTGACGATTCTCATTAGGTTCTTATTTGATGATTTTTCCAACCCATTTCCTTGAGGATAGTATGTTATGGAATGCACCAACTTTGTGTTGTAGTCTTGACATAATTGCATCATCTTAAAAGACTTGAATGTCTGGGCATTATCAATGACTAGCCTCCTAGGACATCCAAATCAGGAGAGAATGTTATCTTCAAGGAAAGCTATGATGACTTTATCATCAACCTTGTGGGTCAGAATAACTTCTACTCACTTAGTGAAATAGTCAGTGGTCATCAAAATGTATTTGTGTTTCCTACTTGAATTTGAATGTATCTCTCCAATTAAATCTAGTCCCCACTACTGAAATGGAGCCTAAACTTTGATTGGCTTAAGTGGAAGAGATCTAGGTTTTTGTTTTCCTACAAACATCTAACATTCTGGACAAGCCCTAACAACAACATTTGTATCCTTGAATAAGGAAGGCCAATAATATCCTTCTCTCAATATTTTGTAGGTAGTGACCTTCCATGCTTGATGTCCTCCACACAAACCCCGATGGAACACTGAAATTATCTCTTGTACTAGATCTTTGGTGACACAAATAATTAGGATACCTACAGGGTCTTTCTAATATAATCCTTCATAAAAAATGTAGTACTTGATTTCCTTTAACTTTAGGGACCTTCATTTGGCCTTAGGAACTTCAGGCGGACATTGTAGGTTCTACAACAAGAATATGATATCATGATACCATGACGAGTTTTGAAACTTTGAAAGGTCCTCCTAGAAGGGTTCTTGTGGATTCTTTCCATCTGGTGGGAAGGGTTCTTGTGGATTCCTTCCTACTAGAATGAGAGGTTCTTATGGATTATCTATTCTAGGATGAAGAGGATCTTATGGATTCTATTCGTCCAAAGAAGGAGGTTATTCTGGATTCTCCTCTCCACATATGCTACAAAGATCTTCATTAGTGCACATTTCTAGTGCAACATGATTGGAATCTATCAATGATTTATCACATCCCTAGCCCTTGATAGTATTTGTGGGATTGATCTCCATGCCATACTCTTGTAGCTTTGCTATCCATTTTCCCTATCTATCGTCACTATCAGGTTGTGTGAGGATCTCTTTTATTGTGGTTGATGGCACATATACTAATACTTTGGAATGTAATACATATTCTCGAAATGCTTTAAATTCCTTTAACATAGTGTATGCTTGAATTATAGGATATTGTATTTCATATTTGCATCTCTTAAGTACGGCTAAAAAATTATATGGGTTACTCATATCCCTCTTTACTTTTCTATAACAAAACTACACCAATGGTATGTTTAGAGGCGATTGAGAAGATCTAGAAATCCTCCGAGAAGTATGGACTTGCTAGGACTAGTGCCTCCATGATGGATTTCTTGATCTATTCAAATGATACTTGTGATTTTAGAGTCCATATCACATCATTTTTCTTCATAAGAATAACATGTATATGCTTTAGAAGCTATGTAAAATTCGTAACGAACCTGCACATAAAGTTTTTATTTCCCAAGAATGATTGGATTTCCTTGTTATTCTAAGGTAGGACGATCTTTGATATGGCTTCTACTCGTTCTAGATCAATTCTGACACCTTCTTTAGAAACTACATGTGCCAACAACTTTCCCTCTTGCAAGGAAAATAATTACTTCTTGGGATTCAATGCTAGACCAAATTTTCTACGCTTCAAGAAGGTTTTGTCTCAGATGCTCCAAATGGTTTTCATCTGATTTTGAGAACGTGGTCATGTCATCTAGATAGATGACTATGAACTTATATCTCCCACCAACAAATGCAATATCCATAGCTCTTTGGAAAGTGCCCCCTTCATTCATTAGTCCAAAAGGAGTTTTGTCATACATGAATGTCCCCCATGGTATTGTGAATGTAGTCTTATCTTTGTCATCCATGTGCATTTCTATTTGGTTATAGCCCAAAAAACCATCCATCATTGACATTCTTGAGGCTCGTATCACTTTCTAAAACAAGTGATCCATCTTGGGTAGTGGATAATTATCGTTCAGAGAAAATCTATTCATATTCTTGAAATTGATGCATAGTCTAATGTCTCCACTCTTTTTCTTGACTAGTACCAAATTCACCACCAATTGAGAATATCTCAGTGGAAAAATAATCTTTATTTCCAACAAATTTTTAATTTATTTCTCTATCATCGGTTGCATAATAAGATTGAACCTCCCAAGTTTCTACACAAAAGGATTAGCATTTTATTTCAGTCGTATTCTATGTTGAATAATTTAAGTTTTATAAGTTTTTAGATACTCATGACTCCATGCAAAAACATCCTTAAATTTCTTAAACAGGTCAATGCACCTCTTCTTGCATGCAGGTTGCAAGGACACAACAATTTTTACCTTTTATGGATTCTCCTCCATATCGAGGTTGTGTTCTTGAACATTTTTGTCTATGAGATGAAAAACAGGCTTGATGGGCATGTCATTATGATAAAATAACTACTCTAGTGGGACGAATCCTTAGGGGATGAAATTATTTTTGAGTTGGATCACTTCATAACCTCCAATTTGGTTTTAAAACTTGATATCATCATCTTGTGAATCTCCCTCTTACTGATCCATCTCAAGCGCTTCTCCCTAAAATTAAATATTGATTGCTGAAAATTTGTCCACTAGTTCAAGAAATTTTCTTAGTTATTGGTCATATTCAAAAACCTTCCAATACTTAATATTATGTAGAACAAAGGGCCTATATCACATTTAAACCTCATATTTCAACTTTGACTTGGGAGGTGGCTTGAAAGTATTGGTTGTTATTGCCAATGCATTTGCATGTCAGTTATCTTGCATGCAAACAATTGTTATGTAAAAGCATCAAAATAATTCTCAACAATATAGCAAACCACATTGCTATAGGACCTTATTTTGGAATGCTTCATGGTATAATTGTTCGTTATTCGAAATACAAACAGTTCTGAATCACTAAAACCTGCAAATTTTTTTACTCCCATTTTCTGAGTTGTTTCTAACCCTAAAATCGATGCCTTTTATTCAACAACATTGTTGGTGGCATCAAATTCTAGTTTAATGGATAGTGAGATGTTTTTTCCTATGGGAGATAGTAGGGTCGCTCCTTCCCTTATTCCTTCTCTAGAATACGCTCCTTAGAAAAATAGTTTCCACACTAAATGTGGTTCATGTGGTTGTTCTATCTCAGAAGGGGGTGATCCTACTTCAATCATGATTTCAAGATTCATACATATGTTATAACAACCCATTGACTCTTTTATAGAATAGACGGGTAATTTCTTGGACTTCTTGGCATCACTTATGATACAAAAGTTAATAATCTTGGTATATCCTTTGTTCCTGACCCCCGAAAACTTGTATGGTGGCATATGATAAGTCCATTTTTAGAGTATCACCTAATTTCCTATCCCATGACCTAGAAAGTAACATGCCATATGAAGCTAGGATGTTAGTTACCACTATGTCCATAATCAAACTCTTGTTTGTTATTTGAGTAAGGGATACCACCAAATATTTAATGAGGCCAAGGCATTTCACCCTTCTAGAATCGAAGGAGTATAGATCATGGTATGGTTTAGTGATATACAATCCTAGCTCCACCATGACCAACTTGGGCATGAGGTTGTGTGATGCTCCTGAATCCAACATACAATTATGAAGCAATTTGTTGTGGACATTCAAGGTGATGTAGAAAGGATGACTATCATCAATTTGTTCCTCTACGTGAGTTCCATATTCCACATGAGGATGATCTTCTTAGATGTTTAAGCTATCATTTTGAGAGATTTGTTTAGAGGGGTTCATAAGATTTTGTATAAGTGGTTGGTACATCGGGTTTTGTGCTACTTCTAGTAAAGGAAATGTAACTTTTATCTTTCTTAACTCTAGTTCAAGGTTGAAAAGTGGGGTTATGCTTTGTTCAACTTCCTTTCGTGGTAGATTTGGTAACTAGGCAAGGGCATGGTGTCCAATAGACACAAAAAGTAATTCAGGTGCTATCTTCAGTGCTAGGTCCATATTTATTTCCTGGTATAGAAGGAAGCAGAGGTTTATGGCACTCAACTCAGCAGAGGCTGAATACATGGCTGCAAGTCAAGAAATATGTGAGGCCATATCGATGAGGAAAATACTTTTGATTCTTTTCAATCAGGAGATGGATTCGATAGTGATATATTGTGATAATAAGAGTTGCATTAAGCTCTCTGAGAATCGGGTATTTCATGACAGGTCCAAGCACATTGATATCTCGTGTCATCATTTGCGAGACTGTGTGCAGAGAAAAATTATGATGCTAAATTACATTCCAACTAAGGAGCAAGATGCTGACATCTTGACAAAGGCATTGTCAAGAGGTAAATTATAATACCACAGGTGTAGGATAGGGGTGGTGAATATCCCTTTCTTGCTAGGAAGGAGTGTTGAAAAAAATGTAGAAATAAATGCTCAATTTGACTTTAGCGATAGTCAAATTGAGTAAATCGAATTTCTACATCAGCAGGACAACTTGGAGGCAGTTAACTAGTGTGACATGGATCTTATCACTCAGTTAGCTCAGTAAATTCGAGTTAGAGGGCTTGGAGTTCAGTTATGTACGTGTTATTGCTAAATTTTAGTAATCCAGCTGAATTATTTTCATTTTTTTTTAGTTAACTGGCCTCTAATTATTGTTAGAATCAGTTGAAGGTCAGTTGTGCAATGGGAAAATAGTCTAACTCAAACATAAGTTAGTGAACTGATCAATCAGCCCAAATAGTTAGTGCATGCAGAGAATTTTAGTTCCTCAGCTGAAGTGGAGATGATAGGGAAATGTAACAACAGTTTTAAACTACTTTGAGTGTACAGTTGTTGCATGAGATTACATGATCAATCCTTTGGAACTGCGTAATCAATTTGGAGGAAATTCATAAATAATAGGGGCTAATTTCCTCAGGTATCGCGCAAGGAAATATGAGGCTTGGTGAGAAAATGTTTGGCTAAGTGTTTTGCCAAAGTTTCTTATTAGGCATGAGAACAATTATTATTTTGCAGGTTGTGCTCATAGATGGAGCTAGCAATTGTAATAGTTTCTCAATCTAATTGATTAATTCAAAGAGGCTTGAGGGGTTTTTCCCAGTTGGGTTCCCCTAGAAATCACTGTGTATTTTTTATTTTTCTTATAGCGTGTCTATGTATGTTGTTCTAAATTGTGAATTTCATTCCATAGATCAGTAGAGTAGAATTTTGTCTCTTGTTTTTCACTATAAAATCTTAAGCAATTGCAATTTCCATCAAATTTATATAATATTTAGCTGAAAGTGAATCAAAACAATTCCAGGACTCTCTGATTTGATGCAATAAAGGTTGCAAAATCATATTAAATAGACAACAATGACCTTTAAATAAATCAACTAGGATTTAGAGTCCCTCATGACCTATAGAGATGTGATTCCTTTCTCGAAAGCGTACTCGAGTAAAATTAAAAAAGAAAAGAGTTCATCTTGAGTATTATAACCATGACCCACACCAAGTTGGAGTTAATAATAGTGATCATTTGCAAGAAATAAAACTCGTCCTGCTTTGTAATGGGCTTGTGTCCATTGGCTTGCTTTATTGAATAAATACCAAGCTACTTCCTGATTTATAATAAATTATTTAAGTTGCGTCAATGCCTTTAATTTAGACTCCTTTTGATTTTCCCTTAAGAAAGAGTTTATATTAGAAGCAACCATGGCAAAAAAATCTAGATTTTTCTTTAAAGGTTCTCTTGTGCACTCCAATGAGATGATCAAAATAGTCTAAAAAGGAATATTTCTAAGACTATTGAGAATTGTATTATCATTAGAAAAAATTTGAGATCTAAAATGGGTCTTCTAAGGAATGTTATAAAACAATAGTGGAAATAGTAAAATAAGATTAGATTACATCATCAAATTTTAGAGGGAAAAAAGAAAAATTATTTTTTCAACTCATATTTCCAACTTATCTCCTTGCGATTTTACTCAAATTTCAAGCAAGGGCACTCGTTGGATGTAGAATTCAATTCCTAATCCGAGTACCCATGCTGCATACTTTCGATGGACCTTGCTACATGAAAAATGTGATTACAATCACATTTTTCATGTATTTCTCATTTTTCTTATAGTTGGGTCCATCGAAAATATGCAACATGGGTACTCCTTGGATGAGGAATTAAATTATGCATCCAACGAGTGCTCCTGCTTGAAATTTTAGTAAAACCACAGAGAGATAAGTTGAAAATACGAGTTCAAAAATTTATTTTTTATTTTTTATTTTTTTAATATTTTTACTTTTTTACTCCAAAAATGGTGAATAATCCCCCACGGTTGACATCGTCATCTTGAATCCTACTGGTTCTTATAAAGTTGATTTTGGTTGTAGATGTTTGTTTTGAGCCCCATATTAGACCTCAAATTTTCTCTAATGTAAACCATTCTTTGAAGCAACTCAACAAATATTCTTGAATCCATTGCCTTGGGCAAGTAAGGGGGGCTAATACATCTTGCCACATCATTCCATGCTAATATTTTATTTGAAATATCTATCCAAGTGAATAACTAAATCTTCAATGGATAATCCACCTTCCAAATTGTTCTCCACCATGAACGTATGTCTCTTAATATATCATCTAATATCAGGGCCTTATACCCCAAAGTTTGTAATTAAATCGTTGAATGATTTGGTCCATGACTATGTCGACTTTTTCTCAACATATAGTAGAGATATTACACTAGTGGAGAAGGGTCACATAGTTACTCCATTCTCCAACTTTCTCATCAAGAAGGTATAGATCCTCCATGCTCAGCCAAGAATATATCCCACCCCAAGAAGTGCCCATGATTCTAGAATCAAAAATGGTTGTAATCCCTTTAACCTTTAGGCATTGAACCATACTGTTGGATAACTAATAATATCTAGGATATCCTACCCGAGGGTTAATTCCTAGACACAACTTGATGTGCCTACTTATTTCCAAGCTAGTTGTACACTTTTTGACAAGTAGAACATCATTTAATAGCCCTTTCCAAACATTGATACACCATTCAAATAATGGCTCTCCAAATGAATCCAAGATTCAGGTGTATGATCTTTAAAATGCTTTCAACACATAATGATATCCCATAGGCCATTATTAAATAATAATCTCCAAAATATTTTATCCACTAGGGATTTCACAATCAGGTAAGGATTTTTAATACCCCAACCACCAACTTCCTTTAGGTTGGCTCTAGATATCCACTTCAGCAAAGGCACTTAGGGACATGGTTCAGTGAAAACTATTATACATGGAAACTTTGGATTAATGAAGTAACTAATGTGATTTTGCCATCCAAGGAAAAACATTTATGAATCTAAGATATTTTTTCTTCAATTTTCTTGTAAAGTCACATCTAGTGTACCCTTCTATAATCATTTGGTTTTAAAAAGAACCCAAGGTACTTGATTCCTCTGTCTAAAGGCCCCAAATTGAAAGAAAACAAAAATATGATATAAGCTTCAAAATCTAGATCTAATTAATTTTCCCCCAAAAAATTGAAGACATCATTGTCCATGAAAAGTAAGTGGGTTATATATATATATATACCTTTGTGCCTCAAATGTTTCCATCCTCCTTTTTTGAGATTATCAATCTATTGAGGCCTTCTACAACTAGTAATAATAAAAAAGGAGACAAAGGGTAGCCTTAGTGCAACCCTCTAAATGATTTTGAAGAAGCGGAAAGGGGAGTCATTAATAGGTACTATGAAATTGGTTGAGGAAACATGGCCATTATCCAATTCATTGTTGACACTCTCAACCAACCTGAAGTAAGTTCAATCTCAAGAAATTCCAAACCACCCTATCATATGCCTTTGAAAGGTCAAGCTTCAGAACTGCAATTAAAATTTTGTTAAGTTTTATGGTATGAAATCCCTCCTAAGTGGTACCTATAACATCATGAATCTATTGGTTAAATAAGAAACCAAATTGTTGCTTTAAGATAGGCCGTGATAGAAAACCTCTTAGCTTGTTAACTATAATTTTAACCATGATTTTGTAAACCACAATACACAAGAATATAGGTTTGTAATATTGAAAGGAACAAGGATCATTTTTCTTGGGAATCAAGGTTAGGAGGGTACAATTTAAATTTCCTAGAATCTATCTTGACTCCCTGAATTCCTCCACCACCCAATAGGATCTAATGCCTCCTTCCTTCTCCTATTGTGTCATATTTGTACATCCTTCAATCTTATCCCAAGTATTTCTTAATGGGGGATGTTAGGATATTCCGACACATAGGAAATAGTTAAGTATAATTTGGTCTAGTGTAGAATTAGGTAAAGTGTGTTTCTTTACTATGTACTTTTGTAACTTACAATCCGACGGTTACAATATGTTCTAGACATGAAGTGATCTCACGGTTCATTCTCTCCTCGATATTATCGACACTTGATCTGTGGGTTAATACCCAATTGGTACATGATCTCTATTAAAGAGCATGGAGGGTCATTTGTAAGGTGACCGTTCATGAGAGAAGATTATGTAAATTTTCTTTCTTTTATTAATAAGTTTCCTAAAGTGGCCACTTTGGCTCAGGCCGTGGACTGTTTCCCTCTTTGAGGGTTTTAACCACGTCAAGAATATTGGTGTATTGATCTATGATCTGTTTGTGAGCAGTATTCTTTAGTGTTCTATCTGAGGAACTTACCCTGTAAATTCCTACATGGTATCAAAGCTATTTGAGGGCCGCATCTGTTGGTGATCCACATCTGAAGCCAATACAATATTCTTTTCTATTTCTTAAAATACTTTTTCCCTTCTTCTCTTTGAAATTCAAAACACCATTATTAAACTATAATGTTTACTTATTTTTTCTAAGAAAAAAATCTATTTTCATTATATGTAAACAAAAACACGATACTAAGGTGCTTAAGTCATAGTCCAATATCTAGAGATAGATTTCTCCATAGTCTTTCCCTATAGTAGTACATCCAATCTAGAAAGGATCACCTAGAGATTTCTTCAAAATATTTCCATATAGTAGTGCATTTGTTTGGTCCCCATTTCACAACTTTTCTTATCTTCACATAATTTCTCACATTCATTTATAAACCATGGAATGGTCATTGAGATTGCCAAAGATACAAAGGATATCACAACCATCATTGTTGTTGGAGTCATCTAGCAGATCAAGAATGTGCTTGAGTTGGAGGAGAAGCTTCAAATCGAGAATGTTGAGTCCCGTATTATATTATCAATCCACGTGCCAAACAACAACAAAGGTGGTGCTTCTGTCATTGTGTCATGTGGAACCCTAATCTATTTACTCAAATTACAAATTGGGAGACCAGATTCAGTCAATGTTGTGAAGAGCTCGAATGTTTATTTTTCAATATCTATCAATACTACAAAGATTGTGTCTGCCGCAGTGCCTCATACAGATTTGCTTTAGTTGTTGTCTCCCTCCGCAACACTTCAGATAGACATGCTTCGGTTGTTATTGTATCATGTTAAGCAGATAAGTTGATAACATAAGAGGTTATCTACCCATGGGTTTGTCTACTTATAATTTGATAGCGTATAAACTGAAAGTTTAGCGGATTATAAAGTGATAATATTATTTGCTTATAAGCTGATAGCTTATAAGATGATAAGACTCCTTGCTTATAAAATTATAAGCAAAACTTCTTATAAACAGATAAGTTCATATGATTATAAATTGATAAGCTTATTTTTTTATAATATGATAGCTTAGAAACTAATAAGGGCATCTACTTATAAGATTTTAAGCTTATCAGTTTATAAATTAATAAGCTTATCTGCTTATAAATTGATAAACTTACTTTCTTATAATTTGATAAGATTTTCTACTTATAAGATGATAAGCTTATCTAGTTATAAACTGATAAGCTTATCTTCTTATAACATGATAAGTTTATTTTCTTATAATTCGATAATTTTATCTGCTTAGAGGCTGATAAGCTTATCTACTTTTAATTTGATATGTTTATCTACTTATAAGCAGATAAGCCAATGTACTTATAATATTATAAGCTTACCTACTTATAAAATGATGAGCTCATCTGGTTATCAACTTTAAGGCAGATACGCATATAAATTTATAATCTTGTAAGTAGATACACCAATAAGGTCATAATTTTATAAGCAGATAACCTGCCAAAAATTTTGCGTTTCCCGTTTCTACCAACATCTCCATACGAACCTCTGCATCCTCAAGAAACCCATCGAAATATAAGTTGTGATCAAGTAAATCTTTATAACTCCATTTTAACCTCTGATGTTGTGATAGCTCTGCATCAGTGGTGTTGTGACTGGCTCGGAAGGAAGGATCTGCATTTCTCATGAGGGTCAAAGAAGGCCTCCACTCATCTTCAATGTTTTTCCGCTTCATTGTTGTAGCAACGACGTTTGGGGAATTTCAACCGCAAAAATTGAGGTCTCCTACAGGAAATCTTCCGCTATATTTTCTTGCAACCAGAAGCGCCACGGAAAATTGATGTATGAGCTCTACGTGTTGGAGTCACGATTGTCGTTACACCAAAACCCGCGGGTGTTAGTAAACAGACACATCGCTAGATTTAAGCACATGCCACGAAACACACGGGGAGCGTTGACATTCTACACCACCATTAACAGGGAGCCAACAATATCCCCCCCAATGTGACCCCAGTGTGTTTCGAACTCAAGACCTCTGGCTCTAATACCACTGGTTGGAGTCATGATTGTCGTTACACCAAAACCCGCAGGTGTTAGTAAATAGACACATCTCTAGATTTAAGCACATGCCATGAAACATGCGGGGAGCGTTGACCTTCTACACCACCATTAACGGGGAGCCAACACTACAAGAAGGTGTTGTATGCTCCACATGTAGCCTTTGTTTGTATCCATTGTGAAGATCAGTTCTCTACTGTGACTAGGCATTAACACTCTGCTACAAATATAATCCCCAAATTTGATGGAAATTTCATCAATGAAACTGATTGGACGCCACATATCATCCATTATCCAAAGATATTTCTTCTTCCCCATCAATTTTGACAATTTTATCTTCCTCATATTACTATCAGAACTTCCCTCCAACTTTATATACAGTGTCTCAGCTTTGGAGGCTTGCAATTTTTCAATTTGATATTGTTGAGAAATTGTAAGCCACATAACCACATCAAAATACCTCACCTTTTTGAAATGGTTGTATACCAATTTCAGTAAAGACGTCTTGCTTGACGTTGCCAATATCGTAAACACCTATCATAGATCAAGGATGAGCTTCAGCAATCTTTTTTTTTTTTCAACTGAAGAAGTCGTGCCTGGAGCAGGTCTTAGGCATACATGGTTTAGCTCGGGATTAGACCACATGATTTGTGGGACCAAACCTCCTTACTAACCATTGGAACACATCCTTTGGAAAAACCTACCAAAACATTAGCATCTTAGCATATTTTTTTTCAAAGGGAAAAAAACATTGGTTTGTATTAATTGTACCAATACAAATGTCATAATTTTCCTTTTACATCATGTAATCCCAAAAGCTCTAGGCGTATGTGATACTATATATATATTTCCATAAATAGATTAAACTATAGAAGCATTTTGTCTGGAGTGTACATACAAACTCATAGCCAATAACAGAAAATAGTATCCATCTGTGGAGATATCCCATAATACAAAAGCTAAAGAAGATGTAACAGATCCACTATCTCAACACAAAAATACTTGTCCATCAGAAAATAAAGGTGTCCAGATCACCTCCATGGGAGAACTATGGAGTCCTCAACAATGAGGGTGTTGTGTTCCGGGAGGTGAATGTGCATCATACCAGCTACAACAGAGAGTCTCGTCTTAGACATATCATCCGCAATGATATTTCTTTCTCTGTGAATGAGGTGGAAGGAGATGTTATGAAAATTTTGTTTCAGATGCTTAATATGTTTGAGCCAACCCACATGGTGAGGATGATATATGGAGATATTTTCATTTATAACATCAATGAGATCTTGAGAATCACTGAAAATATGGATTATTTGCATGTCTAAATGATTTGCAAACCACAATAGTCCCCATAAAGCTATAATTTTAGCACATATGTTGGTACCATTTCCATCGAACCAGTATAACTTGTATTGCTTCTCATATTTCAGTCTGAACCACATGCCACAATCACATGCTCTAGCTTGTCATGCTCTGTCGAAATATCTAGATAGGAAAGTGCTATATTGAGGGATGTACCTATAACTCAAGTCTTTTACTCTTGGTTATTTTGCCTCCTGTGACTCCATCCATTGAACAATATTGGAGACAATTATGTATGTGCTAAGTGGCGTGCCTTCAAATATGATGGTGTTTCTAGCTTTCCATAATCCCCAAAATACAAAAAAGGGAATTTATTGCTTTAGTAAGCTTCTCCCACTCCACCAAAGCGAGCATTGTTCAAGTGGGATGTGGTAAAGTAGTGGGAAAAAAAAATATTTGAGATATGATTCCATACCTGGACTACTATCAGGCATTCCAACAGAAGATGTTAGTTTGTTTCTGTAGAGATCTTGCAAAGAGTGCACCGTCCCGTCCATTTATATGTCTTTTCTTCAAATTTTCCCATGCTAATGTTTTATCTTTCCATGCCAATAAGTATCTTCAACCACTATCGAACCCTTGTGAAATAGGCCATCTCACATGATGTGATCCTCATCCTTTGTTTTGCATATGCTCGATCTATTTATTGATGTGGTATAGCATTCTCAGTCATCAGCGAGAAGGCCATACAATCAAATATCAACCATAGTTTTCCAAATAGGAAAACTACCTCTCCACAATCTTATGGTCCATGTCAGATAGAAGATTCCCCTGGTATGTAATCTGGAAATGATATCTTCAGATAAATCATTATCCATTCCTACACCCATAATCTGGTCCCGTCCTATGATAATGTTACTACCTGAGTCGAAAAACTAGTAGATGCATTTGAGGAACAAGAGTTTGATTTTGTTAAAACTTATCCAAATGTATGAGCTAGTGTTTTCTCCAATGTGTTTGTCTCTGATCAAAACCTATGCCTCCAAATTGGCAAGGTATTTTTTCTGAATGATATCTCTCCATAGACTCTCGCAGAAGAGTGTGTGCCATAATGACTTTATCATAAGTGCACACCCAAAAACGTTTATGTCTAGGATCCCCCAACCTCCATATTGTTTTGGTATCGTGATCCTCTCCCATCTAATCAGATGATATTTATGTTGTTCTCTAGAGCCTGCCCAAATAAAATTTGTCATAATGTTGCGAATTTTGTTAATAATAGTAGTTGGGAGACAGTATAAATGTGCCCAGTAAACTGATAGCTATTGTAAAACAGGTTGTGGCAGAGTGACCCTTCCACCCAAAGAGAGATAGTGGTTCACCCACCCTAGGATTTTGTTGCGGAATTTGTCCACAATCCATAAATAGTCATCTTTTATGCAATTATTTGGTTTAATCTTGAAGCCCAAATATGTCAAGCCTTCGTATATAGGATGTGTGGCCACACCAAATATACTGGCCATCTATTCAATCTCTACTCAGTCCCCACCTGCATATAAAAGTATGGATTTTCCTTCATTTATCATAAGGCCCGATGCCACTCCAAATCTAGAGAAAATGTGGTGAAGTGCAATCCATTGTGTGCTAGATAACATCCCAAATGTTAGAATATCATCAACGAAAAATTTGTGTGACACTTCAATCACCTCCAGCCTCTTTGTGTGGATGGAGTGGAGACATTCTTGTGTGTCGCAATGGCATCATTGATCAATATTTTGTGGAGAAATACATATTGTTCCTTGGAGATGTATGTAGAGAGGGTGGACTTAAGTCGCTCCGCAATAATCTTTGATATCAGTTTGTATGTGATATTACACAAAGAGATGGGCCTAAAATCCTTAAATGAGTCTGGCTCAACTATATTTGGTATGAGAGCAATGAAAGTGGAATTGATGGCACCATGGATATAGCCATTAATCCGAGAATCTTCATTCATGTGCAATAACTCCTTACCCACCAGATCAAAGAAATGTAGAAAAAATTCAATAGTCCATCCGTCTGACCCAGGACACTTATCTTTAGAAAATGACTTGAGGACCCTGTGAATTTCATATATATCAATGGGCCTATATAAGAGTTGATTTTGTACCTGATCAAACATGGAAGGATAGGAATATGAGCCCCAAATTTGGTCCTCAACCTATGATCCATCTCGTCCCTAGTAAAAGGTTTCAAAAAAATGGACAACTTCCTTCTAAATTTCAGTTGTATCGTGCACCAAATTATCATGTGTGCTCGGATGTGCCAAATGGTGTTGATGTTTCTTCTATGATTAGCATATTTGTGGAAAAAAATTATATTCCTATCTCCTTTTAGCCACAATGCCAGTCTCTTCAAACGCCAAGTGACTTCCTGAGTGTGTAAAATCTTCCTTTTTCTTTCCTCCAACTCCTTCAATGTTCCCATAAGAGTTGGGGAAGGGATTCCCTTGTCCATAATCTTCCCAAGTATTTCAGACTCTACCATGATATTTTGTAAATCCATGCACATGGATTTTTTCTTAATGCGCTCCCACATTCTAACCTTTGATTTCAAGGCCCGAATTTTTTCATGTATGATATTCATGGGGGATGTATCAAGCGACAATATTGTCGAGGTCCAAGTGGACTATACTAAAGCATTAAAGACCTCATCCTCTAACCAAATCCTGTTGAATTTAAAAAGAAATCCTGATCTCATCTCCTCGGATCTCCATTGTATATGATAGGAAGATGATCAAATATATAAATCATCAAAACCTTTGTAGAGGGAAACCCAAACGCTCCAAAAAGTTTTCATGGACCAGAAAACTATCTAATGTTTTTTCAATATGATATTCTCCATCCTTATCATTATTCCATGTGAATGACATAAGGGAGGCCATGATATCTATGTTTTCATAGAGCAACAGAACATATTGAATGGAACCACTATCAAGCTAAATCCATTTCCGTCGTAAAAAAATATTCAAACTCCCACAATTAGATTTCTTGAAAAAATTCGTAAACAAATAACTTTTTGAAAAATAGAAATTTATATATGGTTGGCACAATCAGATTTCTTGAAAAAATTCGTAAAGGAATAACTTTTTGAAAAAAAATAATTATACATTGTTGATATATCAATCACATACAATGTTTTCGTTTGAAGATGAAACAGACGCGTCATCAATTGGAGCAGAGAGGTGAATGCCCTAAGTGGGTATGCCAACGTGTGCTATTGGGGTGGGATCCTATTTTGGGTGTCCAATGGGTGAACAAGTTGCACGAGACTCTGTATAATTTGTTTTTCCAAAGCCCATACCCATGCCTATGCTCTGTTTTTTTGGGGGTGGAGGGGCCTCTAAACCTATCACATTATTAACTATATTATTTTTTTTTATTAAATTTATCTATATTATATATATATATTTGTGGAATAAATTTGGTTGCCATTCAAATAAAGTCAATAAAATATAAATTGTCGATATTGTTATTAATAAATATTATTGAATATTATATAATATGATTTAAGTATAAAAATATATTTTAATTTCAGGAATTCATAATTTTATTATATAGATTTCACTTAAAATAATATTAGCTCATATTAAACCATACTAGTTGGTTCGAAACGCGTCGACAAATCCCTGTCTACATGTGATTTACGCCGAAGTTATTCTTTCAACTATTATGGATCACAGAAGCCTCAATTCAACAATATTAGTTCATATTAAATATTTTCAGGGACGAAATCACATATCGATGATTTTAATATTGACACGAAACCATTAGTTTTAAACTCTACTTAAAACAAAACAATAATGTTTTAATTTTATTTTTTTATTATTTGAATAATTATTTTTTGGAATCTTTTCTTAATTAAATGTAATTTATATAAACTAATAAAAAATATGATAATAATTGAAAAATTTAATAATTTTAATGAATGTGATGAAAACAATGAGAAGAGTTTCACATATTGATAATTACTTGTATTCAATATATGGTTATCTAATATAATATTGTCCAATAATTAAAACTATAATGGAAAAAAAAAAAAAATTAAGTAATTTAATAAATGTAAGGTTAATAATTTAATGAATGTGATTAAAACAATGAAGAGAGTTTTTAAATCTTGATAATTACTTTGTATTTAATATATTACATCTAAATAAATATTGTCTAATAATTAAAACTATAATATAACTAGCTTAGATCTATACTTTGGATCTATCAAGAGCGAAGAGGGATCAAATATCTCGGGGTGAAAACCTCATTTTTGAGTTCAAAAATTGAGGAAAGGTTTGCACCTCGAGAGATTTGATCACTCTCGGCGCTTGATAGATCTGAGGTTGAGATGGATATAGGTTAGTTTCAGTTGTGTGTGGTCATACAAAATTTGTTGAACATCTAATTATTTTGATCATTTTAAATATGTTAAATATGTCTAAGATTAATTTGGTCACTTTAATTTTAACTTTGCTTAGTTAACTCAGCTTGTTGAGATGAGAGAGACTATTAGTAATTTGAATGATGAAAAATGACGAAATAAAAAATTTAAGTGCAAAGTGACAATGTAACAATGTTGAATGATAGAAAATTTGAACAATAATAATATAGTCAATTACAAACAATCTTCATTGCGATCAATCTAAAACTATTTTCTTCTATTGTTCTTATTGTCACCCCAATTAGTTATTTTCTATTACCGCGTTTGAATGCAAAGTGATCAATAATATGGAATGATGGAGAATGGGAATAACAAGAATGTAGCGAATTACAAATAGTTTACAGTTTCAATAAATGTTGAATGATGGAAAATGGGAATAATAAGAATGTAGCCAATTACAATTAGTTTACAGTAAGTTTCAGGAAGAAGACATTTCGGGTAAGTGAACATTTTTATTTAGGATGAAAATTCAAGTATTGCATTTATGGTTGAATTACTGTAACACAAAATTCAATTCACGTCATGAATAATGTTTATGTGCTTACACTAAGAGTGAACATGTATGTTTTGGGGTTGAAATAGAGATATACATGGAGGGAAGAAGAGAGAGGCAAAGATAGGGAGGGAGGAATAGATATAGGTATTGATAGAGAAGTGTTAGAGAGAGAGAGAGAGAGGTGGGGGGGGAGAGGAAAAGGGAGGGAGGGAGAGAGAGATAGATAGATATGGAGAGAGTGTGTGTATGTTTTGGGGGTGAGATAGAGAGATAAAGAAGGAGAGACAATGGGAGATAGATATATAGATGGAGGGGGAAGACATGTGCTTACACTGAAATAAATGCACACTATTAATCTAATTACTTTGAAATTAATGTACATCATACATCTAGTTGCATCAAATCATAAATCAATATCTACATTGAAACAATGCATTTAGTGCAAACAATCAAATAGGACTAGAAATCAACATCAACACTAAAATCAATGCATGTAGTGCTAACAATCAAATAGGATTAGAAATCAACATCTACACTAAAATCAATGCATCTACTGCAAGCAATAAAATAGGATGAGAAATGAATATCTACACTGAAGCCAATGCATCTAGTGCAAGCAATCAAATAGGAGTAGAAATCAATATCTACATTGAAATCAATGCATCTAGTGTAAGGTATTAAATAGGATTAGAAATTGACCTCTACACTGAAATCAATGCATCTAATGCAAGTGATCATATAGGATTAGAAATCAATATCTACACGGAAACCAATGCATCCAGTGCAAGCAATCAAATAGGAGTAGAAATCAACATCTACACTGAAATCAATGCATCTAATGTAAGGTATGAAATAGGATTAAAAATCGACATCTACACTGAAATCAATACATCCAGTGCAAGTGATCAAATACAATTATAAATCAATATCTACATTGAAACCAATGCATCTAGTGAAAGCAATCAAATAGGAGTAGAAATCAACATCTACATTGAAATCAATGCATCTAGTGTAAGGTATTAAATAGGATTAGAAATCGACATCTACACTTAAATCAATGCATCCTCTTATAGACAAGGCATATGTGTTTTTAATTTTCATGTTTTTCCATTTAATCTTATTCGATAACAAGGATGAGACTATTTCATTGAAATTATCGAAATTTAAAGTAGTTTCATTACTATCAATGGTAATGACTAGAATATCTTACGAGACTAGTAAGAAACACAAAAAACTAATACAATTATCTTCATTTGAAATCTTAATATCAAAATATATTAATTGACTAACCACATCATTGAAGGCACTCATATTATTTACCATTGAGCCTCCATCCTTCAACCTCATGTTAGACAAGTTATTACATAGTGACAACTTGTTCACCAGGGACTTACACTGATACAAATCCCCTAACTTTTTCTACAAAGCCTTTTTGGTAGATTCCACTAAAAAATTCAGGAATGATGAATATGAGAGGCACAATTGTATTGTTCTCTTTTCCTTTTGATCCAAAATTTCCAATTTTTTATCGACGTCCCCATCAGTGCAGAACTTGGATCCGCAACAATCTACTAATCTTTGTCCACAAAAAAATCTTCCATTTTACGCTTCTACAACTCAAAACTCTTCACATTGAATTTCACGATCTTTATCTTTGAACTACTTTCCATTTCATTTCACCACAAAAAATAATATAATTATCTTCATTTCAAATCTTGATATCAAAAGATATTAGCTAATTAACGACATCATTGAAGGCATTCATATTCTCTATCATTGAGTCTCCATCCTTCATCTTCATATTAGACAAGTTATTTCATAATGACAACTTGTTCACTAGGGACTTAGACTGATACAAATCCCCTAATGTACATCATACATCTAGTTGCATCAAATCAGAAATCAACATCTACATTGAAACAATGTAGCTAGTGCAAGCAATCAAATAGGATTAGAAATCAACATCTACACTAAAATCAATGCATGTAGTTCAAAAAATCAAATAGGATTAGAAATCGACATCTACACTGAAATCAATGCATCTAGTGCAAGCGATCATATAGGATTAGAAACCAATATCTACATTGAAACCAATGCATCCAACGCAAGAAATCAAATAGGAGTAGAAATCAATATCTACATTGAAATCAATGCATCTATGTAAGGTATTAAATAGGGCTATAAATCGACATCTACATTGAAATCAATGCATCTAGTGCAAGCGATCATATAGGATTAGAAATCAATATCTATACTGAAACCAATGCATCTAGTGCAGGTAATCAAATAGGAGTAGAAATCAACATGTACATTGAAATTAATGCATATAGTGTAACGTATTAAATAGAATTAGAAATCGACATCTACACTGAAATCAATGCATCTAGTGCAAGTGATCAAATACAATTAGAAATCAATATCTACATTGAAACCAATGCATTTAGTGCAAGCAATCAAATAGGAGTAGAAATCAACATCTAGACTAAAATCAATGCATCTAGTGTAAGGTATTAAATAGGATTAGAAATCGACATCTACACTGAAATCAATGCATCTGGTGCAAGCGATCAAATAGGATTAGAAATCAGAAACTACACTGAAATCAATGCATCTAGTTTTGTGAAAAACCAAAATATTCATGACTTTCTAGATCTAATTTCTATGTTTGTATTTGTCTTTGTGTGTCTCTTTATTCTTCCCTCTCTCTCAACCTTCCATCTTGTTGTCTATCTCCCTCCCTTTATCCTTCTCTCTCCCCCTCCCTCTCTCCTCTGTCTCTCTCTCTCTCCACCTCTCCCTCTCTTTCTCTATATTTCTCTTATTCCCTCTTCCCCCTTCCATCTATATCTATACCTCCCTCCATCTCTCCTTATTTTTCTCTCTATCTCAGCCCCTAAACACGCATCTCTCTCTCTGTCTTTGTCTCTCTCTTCTTCCCTCTTTCCCCCTCCATATATATCTTTATCTCCCTTTGTCTCTCTTTCTTTATATCTCTATATCATTATGCATACTCTCTCTCTCTCTCTACCCTCTCCATCTATATCTCTATCTCATCCCCCAAACATACACACTCTCTCTCTCTCTCTCTCTCTCTCTCTCTCTCTCTCCATATCTATTTCTCTTCCTCCCTCTCTCTCTTTTCCTCTCTCTTATTCCATCTCTCCCCTCTCCATATATATCTCTATCTGCCCTTATCTCTCCTTATCACACCCAAAACATACTCTCTCTCTCTCTTTCTCCCTTGTCACTCCCTCTCCCTCTCCATCTTTCTCTCTCTATGTATTTCTTCCCCTTCCAACTCCATCTCTCTCTCCCCCTCTATCTCTCCTCTCTCTCCGATCCGAACTTAAACAAGAATGCAATAAATTACAGATATAATCATGAATATAGAGATGTAACAAAAAAACACTTCATTTCATTGATAGAAAAATATTGAACTATGCTTACAAACATAATGGAAATAAGATAGCTCGGGCGATGGTAGCTTATCTCTGAGAAGAGATGTGGAGGCTACATGCTAACTGAATTGTGCACAATGAGGCTCAAGGGCCTATTTATTATTTTAAAACATCATAAAACCCTAAACAACCAAAACCCTAACCCCAGGAGATGTAACACCAAGATTTTGTGGGCCCCATTGGGGTTAGTTGGGCAGCCAACTTCCCAAGGTCGTAACTTGGTCATATTATCTTCATTTGCCACATATGATTCCATGTTGGAAAGGTCTCTCTAAGTACTATAGGTTTTTCCACTGACCCTTTCCAATAACTATGGGCTTGCAGCGGACCTCAAAAAATGTCGTTTAGGGGGTCAAAATTGATTCAGAAGTTTAGTACCCAAAAAACTATTAAAAATAGTAAATGTTGAAATAGAAAAGGATACAAATGAAACTCACTAGAGGGTCTAGGTGGAATAGGAGGGTGGCCACCAATATCCACGTGGATCATTCCTCCCCCCTTAGGAAGAAATTGTCCCCATTGCATGCAAAGCCTCCATGAGGTGAGGAAATTTCTGTTGAATCTGGTCCCTGGTGAAGGAGTTGGCTTACTTTGACAACTCGATATAGATATATCGTCTGTTAGCAATTTTTCTTTATCTTTGTGTCCATTATCTAATCAGTTGCGGCTTGTTCCATACAGTTCGAGTTGAGCTCTGTTGGTGTGAGTTGTTCTGCAATGTCGGATGTGTCCAACAATGGTGGATAGTACGGTTGAAGGCGGCCTACATTGAACACTAGGTGCAGACCAAGGAACGGTGGGATACTGAGCTCGAAGCCATTGTCACTAATAGCCTTGGTGATGGTGTATGGTCCATATCAGAGTGAGCGAAGCTTGCGGTGGGGTCCAACAAGGTGCTCCTTCTGCAAATGTAGCCAAACTTTGTCGCCCACTTGGAACTTGTGCAACACTCAATGTTGATCATGGCATTTCTTGTACTTAGCATTAACTCTGTCCAATATATCATGGACCTATTGGTGGATGTGTTGAATGCACTCAATGAAGTTGTTAGCCTTTTCGGCTTCGAACTAGACGTGAGTCGAATCTTCTTGAGTGGCTGCAAATGGTATGGTCACATCATTGGGACATAATGGCTAAAATCCCAACCCTACCTAAAAGGGGTTCTGGCTTGTTGAGCTATGGAGAGCTCTATTGTAGTTGTGTTGGACATAAGGGAGACTTTCATCCCATGTGCAATAATGCTTCGAGTTGTACATGCGCAGAATGTGTACGATCATCATGTTGACAACCTCTATTTGGCCATCATTTGGGGATGGCAAGTCTTGAACTTAGTAACCTTTGTATCCAGCATCGACCAGAGACTGAACCAAAATGCACTCAGGAATTTGTTGTATTAATCTAAGACAATGGACTGTGGGATCCAAAAGTGTACCCACACTCACTCAAAAAAGATCTTAGCAGTGGCCTCTACTATGATACTCTTCTTGTAGGCCACCATGATGGCCATCTTGGAGAATCTATCAACGACCACAAAAATGTAATCGTTGTCATGCTTAGTAGAAGGAAGGCCCAACATATAATCCATGGAGATAGATTCCCAAGGTCGGCTAGGAGTAGGTAGAGGAGTATACATGCATTGCTTCTTGATGGTTTATTTGGCAATGGCACATGCGGTGTAAAATCTCATGTACTTCCCAACATCTTGACGAAGTTTCAACCGATAAAAATACTTTTTGAATACCTCCATTGTTTTCTCTACTCTGAAATGTCCAGCGCCCCGACTGTAGTGTACCTCCCAAATCATCTTGGCATGCTCACTTGAAGGAACACAGATGTGTCCTAGGTGGCATAATAGTGCATCCTGAAGGTGAAAATTTGGTACTTGCTTCCCTTACAGGAGTGTCTAGTATGTGCTGCTAAATTATGGATTGCTCTTGTAAAGATGCAGCCACCCCGAAGTCTCATGCCCACAAGATTCAAGCATAGTGATCAACACCATGACCGGTGGTCAACTAAGGAAATCAACGACATTATTGTTAATGTTCAAATGGAATTATTGCAAGTAGGTGGACCATTTCGATGGAAATCATTCTGTAACTTCCCTTTTGTTTGTATGAGTTGTAGGGGTAGGTGGTCTGTGTGGATGACCATTTCCTTCCCCATAATGTAATCCTTCCATTGATGGCAGGCCTGCAAAATGGAATACATTTCTTATTGTAAGTGGGATGCTTTCATACTGTGTCTGAAAGTGTCTCACTGTGGCAAGCCACTAGATTCTCATGCCAAGTAAGAATGACACGAATAGCATAGTCAGAGATGTCTGAATCAATCACAAATGGTTGTTGCGGGTCTAGTGATGTGAGCACTGGTACAGAGCACAGACAATGCTTCAACTTAGAAAATGCCTACTATTGGGTTTTAGACCAAAAAAACTTTGCTTTCACTCTACCCTTGGTGACTTGACTTAAAGGCCAAGTGATATGAGAGAACCTACGGTAGAAATTTGCAAGACCCAAAACGATACGGAGCTCTATTAGAGTGGTTGGGGCTGGTCAATACTGAAGAACGTGTATATTGGTTGGGTCCACATGTACACCCTTATCATCAATGATGTACCCCAAATATTGAACCTAGGTCAAGTCAAAATAACATTTCTCCAAGTTAGCACACAACTTGTATTGTCGCAAGGTTTGATGGACCTGTCAAATATGGTGGAGGTGCTCTTCCCAACTCTAGCTGAGATCAATATGTCATCTAAATACACCACCACGAATGCATTGGTGAAGGGTTGCAAGATGTAATCCATCAGTCTCATGAAGGTTGCAGGGGCATTCATCAATCCGAACGACATGACCAACCATTTGAAAAGGCCCTCCTTGGATTTGAAGGTAGCCTTCCACACATAAGAGGGTTGGATAAAAACCTGGTGATAACCTGACTTCAAGTCAATCTTACTAAATTATTTAGCCCCCTTGAGCTGGTCCAGAAGGTCATCAATCTGTGGGATTGGGTACTTATTCTAGATAGTGATCTTGTTCAGCACTCGATAGTCAATACAGAGTCTCCAAGTCCCATCCTTCTTTTGTACCAATACAATCGGGCTCCCACATGGTGATGAACTTGGCATGATGTTCCCTTTTTGCAATAGTTCCTAAATTTTCCTCCTAATCTCATCATTCTCCAGAACAAAGAATTGATAGATTGGTCCATTGGGCAGCGACACACTCGGGGTTAGATCGATGGACTGTTTGACCTGATAGTGTAGAGGTACCCCTATAGGTGAGGTGAAAATATCCCTATACTCCTCCACGACCTTATCCATCTGCTTTTGTTGTGCAAAGGAGCCCTACCTGGAATTCGTGGCCACAACCTTCTTCTTTCCTTGAGGTTGAATCATAAGGAAAAAAATTTCTTGGCTTGAGAAATGATCTTACTGCATTACTTTGCAGTGATCAAAGAGATGGCAATAGGCAAGGTTACCTCTGTTATCTTGTACAACTTATTGGACAAATTAATAATCACAGAGTGGGGCTTAGACTCACATACAACATGTCGCTTCCAAAAGTATGGTTGTCCTAACAATACATCACAAACTTCAAGAGGAGCAACATCACACAGTACCTCATCCGTGAAGGGTTTGATGCTATAGGGAAGGCAGCGTTGTTGGCTAACGTGAAGATCTTGTCCTTGGTGAAGCCACCTGATGGTGTACGACTGTGGATGTGTTATAGTCTTAGGCCCATCCACTTCATGACCTCTACTGAAATGAGGTTCTTTTGGTTCCCATTATCGACAATGAACTGCAATGGAGAACCCTTCACCCACATATGTGAGGGGAAGATACATTCCCCCTCCTTTAGTTCTTCTGGATCTTGGTGGTGACCATGGTGGCACTAGGCTCCACATCAATGATATGCTTCCCTTTTTCATTCCCCTTATTAGGTTTTGATTCAAAGTCAAAACATGTGTCTGATTCAGATACCTTCAACTCAACCACCAGTGACGAATTGGCCCGACACTCACTTGTGTTGTGAGTGTAGCTCTTATGGAACTCGCACCATTTTCCCATGTTCTTCTTTGCCTTCATGGTGTTTTTCTTTTCTTGCGACTTCGGTGGGATATCCTGGGTAGCCCCGCCTTGGATCTATCCTTTGCATTGTGGTTTGGGGGTGCCTTTTCCTTACTTTGGATTCACAGATCCAAATTCTCGGTTCTTCTGTTTAAACTTCTTCTCAATCTTAACAGTGTATCGGTACGTCGTGCTGAGCGAGGAAATGTCCAGGAACTCCATCTCGTCCTGGATGTACTTCTATAGACAGACGTGGTACTTGAGTACCAAATGCTACTCAGTATCCTTGATACCCAGCTTCGTGTGAAGGATATGGAAAATATTTGTGAACTCCAGCACATCTTGGTCCCTTCCCTGCCGTAGCGTGGTCCACTTTATGTATCTATCTTCATAGCTCCCGACAAGGTAATATTGTCCCTTGATGGCGTCTCGAAAAGAATCCCAAGTGGGTATGTCTGTAAACAATGAGGGTTCACTCTTGTCATTTTGTTCACAGTAGGTTTCCCCACCAATCCTTGACGTGTGGGGCAACTTTGAGAAATGAAAAAGTAATAATTTCCTGATTGGAAAATTCATGAACTGAAAAACATCCTTCCAACAGATTTAACCATTTATCTATGACATCTGCATCTATCAGGCCTTCAAACATGGGAATATCGAAGTTAACTTGTACCTTAAAAGGGGTGGCACTTCCAGAGTGGTTGTAGGATGAAGGTGCATCACCTGTGGGTAGTCGTTGAAGGATTTTGGAAAAGTTATCCATCATCGCATTCCTTTGTCTTTCGAGGGCTTCCTCAAGCAACATTTTGAATGGATCTCCTACCCCCTCGTCTTTCTTTTCTTTGGCCATGGGAGTTCATCCAAGTTTGCGAGACTAATCTTACAACAGTTCAACCAGATCGAGTCCTAACTCTTTATACCATGACCTTGTTGGGGACATGCAAAGAAAAACAAAGAAAGAGTAGACTGCTCTGATACCATTGATCCGAACTTAAATAGGAATGCAACAAATTATAGATATAATCATGAATACAAAGATGTAGCATAAAAACACTTCTTTTCATTAATAGAAAATATTGAAGTATGCTTACAAACAAAATGGAAATAAGATAGCTTGGGCGATGGTAGCTTATCTATGAGAAGAGATGTGGTGGCCACATGCCAACTGAACTATGTTACAATGAGGCTCGAGGGCCTATATATTATTGAAAAATATGAGAAAACCCTAAACAACCAAAACCCTAACCCCAGGAGATGTAATGCCAAGATTTTGTGGGCCACGTTGGGGTTAGTTGGGAAGCCAACTTCTCGGGGTCGTAACTTGGTCATATTATCTTTGTTTGGCACATACGATACATTGTTGGAAAGGTCTATCTGAGTAATACAAGTTTTCTCGCAACCCCTATCTATGGTTACAAGCCTGCATTAGACCTCAAAAGAATGTCGTTTAGGGGGTCAAAACTGCTCCGGAACTTCAGGACCCGAAAAGATGCTTAAAATAGTAAATGCTGAAATGAACAAGGAAACAGAAGAAACTGATTGAAGGGTCTAGGTGGAATAGGTGGGTTGCCACCAATATCTACCTGGATCACTCTCAAGTCATATCTCTCTTCCTTCCTATCTCTCCCTTTCTCTCCCACCTCCCTCTGTCTCCCCACCCCTCCCCATCACACAATCTCTCTCTCCACCCTCCAACTCTGTCACTATATCCCTCTCTCTTTCCTTCTTACTCTCCCCCTCTCTCCCCTCTCCATATCTGTCTCCCTGTCTCTCTCTTACCCTTCTTTCCCTATCTCTATCCTCTCATTTTCTCTCCCTTCCCTCATATCCTCTCTTCCTTAATCCATCTTCATCTCTCCCTTATCACTCCCTCTCTCTCTCCACCTCTATCTCTCAATGTCTTTGTTCTTCCCTCCCTCTCTTTTCCCCTTCCAACTCCATCTCTCTATCCCCCCTCTCTCCTCTCTCTCAATTTCGTTCTCTTTTCCTTCCTCTCTCTCCCTTTCTCTCCCACTTCCCTCTGTCTCTCCCCTCCATCACACACACACTCTCTCTCTACCCTCCAACTTTGTCACTATCTCCCTCCCTCTCCTTCTCGCTCTCCCCCTCTCTCCCCCCACCATATCTATGTCCTTGTCTCTCTCTTCCCCTTCTTTCCCTATCTTTATCCTCTTCTTTTCTCTCTCTTCCCTCATCTCCTATCTCCCACGTTCCATCTTCATCTATCCCCTATCACTCCCTCTCTCTCTCCACCTCTATCTCTCAATATTTGTGTTCTTCCCTCCCTCTCTTTCCCCCTCCAAATCTATCTCTCTCTCCTCCTCTTTCCCCCCTCCTCTCTCATTGTCTCTCCCACCTCTATGTCTCTTTCCCCCACTCTATTCCCTCTCCACCTCTCCCTCTCTCTCTCTCAAATATGATCCATTATATTTTATTGAAAAGGTATAATATATATTTATATATTATATTTATATATATATATATATATAATATATAGTATATATTATTTATTATGTGTATTGCTTGTAACATTTAACCTATTTTTGGATCAATCATGTCAATAAAATACAAAATTAAAAAACTTAAAAGAATCATGCACTCTCTTTCCTCTATCATTGTTCTTACTTTTTCTCTCTCTCTTACTTGGATCTTTAGTTTAAATGCATCTATCTAGTTCTTTATAATTGTTTATTAATATTATATAAATGTCATATTTGTATATATAAAAGTATTCTCATTTTTAATTTAATCTCTATGGGAATATTTTTAGTAGTCGTGACAATGGTGGGTTTAGATATACCTCAAAAGAAATTATAACCTTCTTGCTTTTAGATTTAATTAAAAAATGTTATAAAAAAAAATTAAAATAAAGTATTTGTAAAATACTTTGATTTTGAAATAAGTTATGGTTTTTGGGCATGTGGTATTGATAAGCCAATGGTGATGGTATTGACCCACGGTATAAAAGCATAGATCCATAACATAATAATCAAAAACTTAGATGGCCCATGGTATTAGCCCATGGTATAATGGTTTTTTTCCCTCTCCCTCCCTCTCTCTCTCTATCTTTCTCTTCTGGGTATTGGCCCATGGTACTGTAAAAATGCCTATTTAGAAGTTAATAGTATCTTTGGTAAATATTCATGATTAAAAATCTTGTTATATTGTAAATTTAAAGATGGTTGTACAATCATTATTTTAATTTATATTGTAAAATGGATGTTAATTTATAAGCATTATTTACGTATTATGTATTTTAATGTGATATGTATATTATACTTTCTTTTATCTAAAAATTTGTTCCCGTAATTTTATTAATAAAAAACAAAATTACAATATAAATAATTAAATTGAATTTAAAAATATCTCACATCTCAAAATTAACATCTCACATCTTACATCTAACACTCACCCATCCACCCTAAACTGGGTTGTAGAGCTCCTCTTGATGCAATGAAAAAAAATTAAGTAATTTAATAAATGTAAGGAAACCATTTACTATAGTTTCAAGGCATCGATGTTTGTTTTATCTTCAATATAATAATTTTAAACAAATGTGTTATCCTGTAGGATTTGGAAAAATGATTGGTGTTATATATTTTATTAATTTATTATCAAATAAATTAAGAACATTGTTTCTCATGATTCTACAAAAACATTTCAACAAAAAAGTACAAAAAATAAAACTATCTCAAAATTATTCCCCCTAAGACCCTACTTGTGTAGAGTAGACTGACAAGGTTTTCTGTTAAATAAGTTGTAGTGTCAAGGTCACTCGTTCAAAACTCTGGGGACAAAATCAGGTCATGCTAAGGGCTAGTGTGGAGCACATGTTCTTGCTTGGAGCGTCTGTTCCTCCCAAGTATCACTTTGCTGGTGGGAAAAAGTTGTTTCTCACAAATATAGTTTTGCTATTAGAGAGATTGGCTTCGACATTTACTTTTCCATGATTCCGGAAAACTCCACGGTCCATGCAGAAGCGTGGCAGAGACTTTCAATCTTCTTACTCTTTTTTATTGCATGTTTGTTACAAATTTTTTACTCTATAGTTTTTGCTGGTAGAGAGATTGGCTTCGACATTTACTTTTCCATGATTCCAGGAAAACTCCACAGTCCATGCAGAAGCGTGGCGGAGACTTTCAATCTTCTTACTCTTTTTTATTGCATTTTTGTTACAAATTTTTTACTCTAAGCTTTCTGTAACTGCAGGCTAAAACACTAATATGCCAAACTTGGCTTTCCTGGCAGGCTTGTGAGCCACATTCCTCCATCCACGGTATTTCTTTTGGAGGCTATTTGCTCCAAAAACCCTTTTTGAAGATGAACAACCCATTCTGGAAGTATCAACCCGTCTTCTGGCTTATTTTTGTTTTACTTGAATGATTTTTCTATAAGAAAATTTAGCAGAAAATTTTTAATTACAAATTTAAAAAAAAAAAAAAAAAAAAAGAATTATTTTAGTGTAATTTTTTAGATTTTCTGGTGTCGGAATCTGATAAAAAATTTTGAGGTGAAATTTTGATTTGTATTATTTAAAACTGGTTTTTTGGTTGTATATATAGATTGAGCACTCTGAAAAACTTGTAAGAGACTTGGATTGTACAGATATTACCTATCAAACTTGTAATTTCAATAAATTCCTACCGAATTTTAGAAAAATTAAACTAGAAAAACCCAAGAAAAAACTTTCAAAAAAACCTCACTAAAAATAACTATAAAAAAAATAAATATTAAAAATAAAATAACCTTTATATTCTAATACATGTTTATATTCTAATAACACATGCTTGTGCAGAAATAATGTAGCCATAAATCCCAGAGCAAATTATCCAAACTTTAAATACTTTGATCAACTTTAACATTTGTTTGGCTGCTTTAGACTTTAATGCTAGGTTTGGAGTATGAAGCTAAATGCCTAGAAATTAAATGAACTTAGTGTTCGTTTGCTGGTACGCTTTTGTATATAAATGTACATATTGAATTATATAGGTTTGCTTATGAACTTTTATATTACTAGTGAATTTATATTTGTTAACATATATGAATTTGTGATATTGATATTGAGTAAACCCTCCAAAAGTTCGTGAACAAGTTTTTTTTATCCAATATTGAACTGGATATTTATAAATATAAAAATAATTTTAATTAATTAATTTTTATTTTATTTTATTTTTAAAATTTAAATTTATACATCTAATCTTAATATCAATTAATATCAATTATAATTTAGTGATTCATTTTTTTTAATAAATTACTTTCATTTTATCACTTAACACAGTGATCAATATTTATTATAAATAAGTTCCCTTGCCAATTATATTTATAAACCAATTATCTTTTTTTACTATAAAATCATTATAAATTCCCTCGCCAATTATATTTTTTAAAGAAACAGTCCCTGCAGAAGCTTATATTAGGCCCAATTTTATACCATATATACATCAAACGCCAATTATATTTTTTAAAGAAACAGTCCCTGCAGAAGCTTATATTAGGCCCAATTTTATACCATATATACATCAAACGTCATATAAGTCCCCTCACCAATTATATTTATAAACCAATTATCTTTTCTTTACCATGGGTTCCCCTTAAGTCAAGGTTTTAAAATTTTAAAATCTTCCTATCATATGAAGATTCCTTGCGGGTGTGTTAAAATCTTCTTACATAAGGTTTTAAAATCTTCTCATCATAGGAAGATTCCTTGCGGGTGTGTGGTAACTTGTAGTTTGGATGGAACACCATTCTTGATAGAGATTGTAAAACATCCATATAATATTTAATGTTAAGTATTAAATATTCTCAATATAATATTTAATTTTAAATATATAATAGCGGTATATTTATTATACAAATTTTTAGAATTTTTAAATTCTTTCATTATTATATTAAAGAATTGATATTGATAGTAATTATAGGCTCTAAGGTTACTAAAATAAATAAATTATTTCATAATATGTAATTTCTATTATCTCATAGTTATTAAAAATATGCTATTTCATGAGATGCAATTTTTTTGTTTTTTTTTCTCTATTCACATTTTAATTGTAATTAACTAAGGAGATAATATGTGTTGAGCTTCTTAAATGACATAAATGAAGGATTATTTAATTTTAAATGTTGATTATGTGCATGCAATTCTATTAATAATTAATTCAAATATTTTGAGTCTTTTTCTTTCTTTTTTTTTCATTATTATATATGTTAGATGTGAGTGACATTAAATACAACATCAAAATCTGCAAATTAATTTTAATCAATTCATTTGTGTGTGGAAAAAGTCTTTTCAATAATCAAAGTCATACCATAAATACATTCATTCATTTGTGTGTGGAAAAAGTCTTTTCAATAATCAAAGTCATACCATAAATACATTCGTAGGGAAAGTTTCATATTTTTTCTACAAACCATGTTATCAAGATTAGAAAAGTAAATTTATTTAAAACATATAAAAAAATGGCAATAGATTTGGGGACAAACCAATACTAGGGAGAAACACATGGAACATTTGCAATTCAACAATTCATTATTTCAATATTTTGATAATAAAATCATATAATAAGCAAAATATCATAATTTTGGTATTCATTTATTCAAAACATCATAATTTTGAGATTTATCTATTTGACAAAATTATTTTCAATAATGTAATTTTAATGCCTTATTAACAATACTTTTCATTTGGTTAAACCAAACATTTTTCAATTAGCAATAAATTTTAGTTTTTCAATTTATGATTAAAGTTTGAATTGACATTTTGAAATGCATTTATGAATTGAATATGTTGATTATAAAACATCAATATGCATACTTACAATTAAAATATTAACTTTAATTTTCCTTTGAAGAAACGAAATGACCATTTTTATCTAACCCTAATTCAATTTTAATCTATAAATATAATGGACAATGTTGACTTGATAACTCAATTCAACAAACATTCTAATCCATTGCAAAATACAATATCATTTGGACTATGCAACCCAAACCAATTGTAAAAATCTAATATAAAATTGTTGCAATTTAGGGGCTAATGTTCACTTGATCATTCAACTTAAATCATATTTTAATTCACATAAGAGGTTCTTCATTACATGCCAAACATTACTACAATTAAAAACATTACAATTGAATGATTTTATAATGATGGGCACTCTCCTTTTTATTCCACTTACTCGTGATCATAAGAACAAAACAAGTCATCTACAACATACACAAAATAAGATATTAGAATCATTACATAAGTTAAACTAGAGATTGAACACAATAATTAATCGTAGTAAGAAACACATCTTTCTTTGAGTTTGTCATATAAAAGGGGAGAGTCCATTTTATATTTTTGTAATGTCCCTTCCTAAATTATTTTGGAACATGATTAATTTCTACATTTTGGGGCTGATTTTGGAGGTGACATGGAGGCCACCCACACTAGGAGAATATGCATTCCCTAGTTCAATTTGGATGGAGGTGAAATCGATGGTTAGGTGAGGGACCCACAATGGAGGGAAAATGGAGGGAAAAGTGCTCCATGAAATCTATATAAGGAAGGCAACTCTCCTCATTTCAGCATCTTATCTTTTGACATGTTGAACTCAACCTTAGTTGCTCGAGTTGCTTAGCCAAGTTACTGTGTTGTTTAGCACATGAGTGTCTCCAAGCGAAGATCTCAACCCTTGCTTCAGTGGACTTCGAGTGCCACCCTAGGAAGGAAATTCGTACTACCTTAGAGGAGAGCCGGTAGAGTTTCACAAACATATCATTCAACATTTGTCTCAACCAGTACGTGTTTCTGGAGGACGCAAAAGGGGAAAATGCAAGTGTTGCTTGTGGGTTCATTCGGGAAGCAACTGTAAAGGGAGTTTGGGAATTGAAGCTACAATGGAGGATTAACCTTCCGAGAGAGTTTTGGAGCAAGAGGTTGCTACATTAGAGTAGTTCGATTTACAATCACCTGGGCCTGCACAGAGAGCCATCACTGGGCTCACGTGGGAGTTGGAGGAAGGTATTATAAAGATGGAACTTGCCAGGAGAAGTAGGAGATCACTTGGAGGGCCATTTGAGGAGGATTGTTTGAGTTGGGAGAGCAGAGATTGACAGGATCAGTCATAGCAACATAATTCTAAATTGGAGGAGGGCCAAGCTCTGAAGGGTCAATTTTTTAAGATTGGAACCAAGGGAAACCCTTTTTGGGTTTTTCTGGGTTTCGAGCAAGGATCACACTCCTAATTTTATAGAATTTTCTGGGCATATGGGTCAAACAAGGGTCCCAACTCAACCAGCAACTAGAGGAGATATGGGGAATTTTGGCCAAAATTCTGAGGTCAACATTTGGCCAATTACTTTATGGGTTATTCTAGGTATTTAGTGGAGAGGCCAGGGTTAATTTTCCATAATTTTAAGAGCACTAGAGGCGAGGTTTCTAGCAACATCCTTGCAGTAGACAACATAATTTCACAGGGTAGCGTAGGGTATCATTGCAGTAGTTATTATGCCATCTTAGATTGACACATTACCACCTGGTTTTGATCACGATTTCCATTGAGGCAAGCCCAGGTGCACCACTTCCACATTATTGTACTTTTCTCCCATGTTATAATAAAATGGCTCAGCTATTGGATATTCCTAGACATTCTATGGGTGTGCATTGAATGTTTCAATTTGATGGTGATGTTTTTATTATTTTCTTTGCATAACACTATTTTCCCTAGTTTGGAACATTACAATGGTATCAATGCATGATCTTGGCCTAGCTATGGAAAATTAGCGAGAAGATCATGGAAGCTTTGGGTATGAGTGGGTAGTGACGGATGAAACTGGAGACAAACCCATGGCTCAAGGGAAATCCAGTATGCAAAAATTCAGGGGTAGAATTCATTGGGAAGATGAGAGGTTGGCCCACTTGAGGAGGGTGACAGAACAAACCCATCCTCACCCTTAAAACAAATACGTTAGTGGTGAGTAAGTCGTGGGGGTGCAGCCATCTCCATCATGTGCGGAAACTCGACCAGATCAGGGTACCAGATCTCCTGAAAAGGAGCATGTAGGACAAAGATAGTTAGAGGGTGAGACAAGGAGGCGCTTTTGTTGGTGGAGACTTGACTTTAGATATCAGGAGCCTAAGGAGGAGGTTGATCATGATGTTGAGAGCCCAAAGGATGGTGAGGAGCACATAAATATACCTAGTGTGGCACAAGAGTCACCTTTATTAGGGACCTATTTAATAGCCTCAGTTGACACATTGGTGGAGAAGATATAGCCTACACACATAGAGCCATCTGTTGAGGAGGTATCACCCATCGATGAGATGCCAAAAATTGTTGAGGTATGTGGAGTCGTGACTGAGTTTACAGGTGATAGATTCCCACAATAGTTCCATCAGTCTTAGGCCGACCTTCTAGCATTAAAAAGGAAGGTTGCATTAGTGTGAGAGGCAATTATGCAATAGAACAGGGAGATGGAGGGCATGAGAGCGGTTTGTGCTGAGTCCATGACCAAATTGACTCATGTTGGGGAGCAGTTGGATTCCCTACTAGTGCAACTAGAGTGCACATTAGAGTGTGAGAGAAGCCCTCTTTGGGCATACATAGATGAGGATGGCAGCACTGTTAGGTTACCTTGGCCCATTGGACAAAGGGACGAAAATCTGCCTAGGAAGATTGTATGTATTGACCAGGATAGCGAGATGAGATGACTTGAGTTGCACAGGGTGCAACACCTGCATGTTGGGGTTGTTCTATGTGTGGGAGTTCATGCATTCGATCCCTCTCTTAGGGTTGGCTGGTGAGAGATTCTGAGTTGGTGCCCGATGGTGCGGACTATGGAGATGGTAGTGGACCCAGGTGGAGATCAGCAGGAGTTTACAAGCACTGGGGATGCTGGAAGCCTCAATTGGTATTGGGATCTGGGAGGGACCACCTATCATTTCCTAGGTATACTTGACTACGACCTAGAGGGTATAGCTGACCTAGCATAAGAGCGTGCACCTTTGCGAGGAGATTTTCGGTCAGCACCACTAGCCAACCAATTTTTGGGCAAACTCCTTGGGTTGTCTTGGTATGAATAATTGTACACAAGGTCTCATGATGATCAACATGCTCTAGCAGGAGTTTTTCGGAGGAGGTGGCATTGCCAAGCCTCCAGAAAGTGCCTTGTATCGAGCTGGGGATTCTTCACATTTGTGTGAGACACAAAGGAGTAGAGAAGTGGTGGCATCGTTGCTAACACCTGGGGAGGTCCACTTCTTGGATCCCTTAGGGAGGACTTGGAGGGGAGGTCCCCTCATTGGAGAGAATGGTGATGGGACGATGGAAGTGATGATCTAGGTTGGATGCAGGCTAACGCATATGGCCACAACTTTAGGCCATCTCATTCAAGGATGGGTAGGAGCATCTATCATGGAGTAGTGGTCTGCAGATGGGCATATAGACACATGGGGGTGTGTCGTAGTATGTTTGACTACACTATGGAATGGGAGTGTCGCACATCACACTGAGTACATGTGGGGAGTGACAAGTACAGTGACACAAGCAAGACACAGGACGGTACAGGAAGGCATTGTCGTAGCCAAGGGCATCCAACAGTATACAAGGGGAGGTCACAGTGTACAGTGGAATGTCCAGGAATACTGGGATAATGGGTGGTATGCAAGGGTGTCTATTACTACACAATAAGTTCTTGGAGTGTTGCCTCTAGGGAGACCCTTGGATATAAACATTGGGCATAACTTTGGGCATAGTTCACCATGGGGACACAAATGACCCATACTTGATGGTATACTTGGGGACTCATAAACTTGACCCTCTTCTACATCCCTCCCGAGTGTAGTCGATTTTGTTGTTGAATTTCTACACTCTAGGCATGAGCAGCAGGGGAAGAGGATCTCACCCAAGATATTTGGGTGACACAGCGCACTAGGGGGAAGACTTTTCAGTAGTGGCATTGGATTGGTGTGTCAGTTGACAACCACAAGTTTGGGAATGAGGTGATCTACGAGGAAAAATATCTCGGCGTAAATCACATGATAGTATATTTGTCGACGCGTTTCGAACCAACAAGTGTGGTTCATCATCAAGACAAGTTGAAGAATCAAATCATGGCTATATCTTAAATAGGGAGATCCTACTTACCAACGGCTAGGATTGACTAAAAAATGGCTATAGTAGACTGGATTGGACTAACGGCTATAATTGACCTAGAAACAACTATATTTAATTAAAATAATACTATTATGTTGAAAAGAATTTAATTTAAAAAATGAAATAAAATGAATAGATAAATAAATAATTCTTACCAATATGCTAGAAATTGTATTATTGTTAATCGATAGTTTTTTAGAATTATTCTTTATGGCTAGGGTACCTCCTTTATATAAGTTTAATTAGTTAAAGTTTTAATAGTTATATATTATAAGGTAAATTGTTATTCCAATATTAGAAAATTTAAGAATCATTTTAAGATATTACATTAATTAGTTAACCCAATTTTAAGAATTAGATGTTAATTAAACTAATGATATTTAATGTTACATTATTCTTATTATTAATCTAATAATGAAGGTATTTAATATCGAGGTATTTAATATGAAGGTATTTAACCTCGATATTAAATACCTTCATTATTAGATTAATAATAAGAATAATATAACATTAATTATCATTAGTTTAATTAACATCTAATTCTTAAAATTGGGTTAACTAATTAATGTAATATCTTAGAATGATTCTTAAATTTTCTAATATTGGAAAAACAATTTACCTTATAATATATAATTATTAAAACCTTACACACTAATATATTAGGGTTTTACTAATTAATTTATATTAAGGAGGTACCCTAGCCATAAGAATAATTCTAAAAAACTATCTGATTAATAATAATGCAATTTCTCCTGGATGCAGGGTGATTAATCATGCTGGTACAGCGTAGCAAATCTAGGTTGGCAAGTGGCGCGGCCACATGGCCACCCACACTTCCACCCAGAAGCCCACCACCATAATTAATGGTGTTTTAATGCTATGCGAAAGCTGAAAAAGTTTAATGTTGTGGGAAGGCCGAGGAAACCTCACTCTGATCCATAAGATGGTGATTTCGGACCACCTTCACCATGTTCTGCCTCCTTTAGACTATAACTTCCTCCCCACTGCTGCAGAGCTGAGCTCGTGCACAATAACCGAGGGAAGGTGCCAAATCCTCTGCTGTATTGAAATGGTTAAAGGCGCCCACTTCTCGCATAATCTATTTTGCTGCTTCAGAACTACTCCTTCGGCCCTGAATTCTGATTTTGATCATCGAATTACCCATTCTCCTACTTCCACTGACCATTCTATCCCTCATCCTACTCCTCCTAGCACCCATCGAACCAATTCCAACCATGCAAATATGCCTCATTTGAGGTACAAGATGGGGTACAGAAGGGGCAACAGCAGAGGCAGAGCTACTCGCCCACCCTCGTGATCCCTCTCTGACTCTACTCCTTCGAATTCCTCCTCCCCCTCGACAGCTGCTCACTTCACGAGTCGGTATCCCACCACCCACAGTGGTAGGGGGCGTGCTCAGACCGCCGGCTCTAGGCATGCTACAGACACCCATCAACTTCCTGATGCCTCTGTCCCGACGATGCAACCCTGCCATTCTACCTAGTTCCAGTTTCCTTGCACGTTGGAGCGCCCGTGCATTATTGCTACCATTTCTGTTGCCTTCAGAGAGGAACCACAAAGCTCTGTCGTCCTAGCTCGCATCATTTAGGAAAGGACCGACACAAGTAGAAGGAAAACTCCTAGTAGCAGCTTGGGGACTCGCAGAACACATGGTGAAGCTCTGAACCAGATGGACGCAACTCAGGTACACAATACTCCAGGTGGAAATACGAATATGGAAGCCACGACAAGCGAGCAACAGCATGACGAAGATGATATGGAGGCTTACAGGTGTCTAATTGTGGTGGAACCTCTGCCACCTAATGACACCTAGTAGGCCAACGTTTATTTCAGGTTTCTTTAAGCACCCAGTCACCAACTTAGGGGTCCTTTTTATGCTTTTTGTTGTAATTGATGTCAAATCTGTTGTTTTGTTCAAAAAACTATACCACAATGTTATTACAGGTTGATTCCCCTGGCAGCACACTCCTCGAATTTTGGACTGGTTTCCCCTTTGAGGGCAGTCATTTTCAGTTACTGTTTGTTAAAACATGGTAAAATCTAAGACAGGATCTGCAACGGCGGGTGCCTCCATGTACTATATTTTGTTTCATTAATAGATTTAGTCATATTTAGAAAAATAATAATAATAATAATACAATTTCTATCATATTGGTCAGAATTATTTATTTACCTATTCATTTTATTTCATTTTTTAAATTAAATTCTTTTCAACATAATAATATTATTTTAATTAAATATAGTTGTTTCTGGGTCAATTATAGCCGTTAGCCCAGTCCAGTCTATTATAGCCGTTTTTTCAGTCAATCCTAGCCGTTGGTAAGTAGGATCTCCCTATTTAAGATATAGCCATGATCTGATTCTTCAACTTGTCCTGACGATGAACCACACTTGTTGGTTCAAAACGTGTCGACAAATCTACTATCATGTGATTTACGCCGAAATATTTTTCCTCATAAATTGATATGGATCATAGAAGCCTTAATTCAACAAATGAGGTGATCAACTACAGGGGTGGAATATCATTCACCATCAAGCCTACATCTAAGGATCTAGTCTCGAGGGAGACATGTGTCAGTCTTTTCTCAAGGCATGTTGGGACCAAGCATGAGCAGAGCATAGCAAGTTTGACTGAGGTAGTTTCCCAGTATCTGTTTGGGCTCCAGACCTTATATTGGCACATTATCGAGAGGGTGGATGGTAGACCCAGGGGAGATGGTTTGCAGGGAAAGGATGGATCCACATACCCTGAGTTGATTACGAGTATCATATACCCACCTTTTGGTTGCATTCATGGGGTAGCTCTTTGGCACACATGGCTTCCAGTGATGATCGGTCCTACATAGTGGCAAGCACAGGGCAGATTAGCATGCATCAGATTAGCCCACGATATATGGAGCCTATATAGTGATCATATGCAGGTACTAGAGATGAGTGCCAAAGGGATTCCATCGGTTGATAGCGTTATGTTGCGATAGGTCTGTCGATGGGATGCAAAGATTCAGTTGATCGATAGATCACTTCTGATGATTGGAGTTGTGGCAGAGAGTGATATAGTCCGCTCTTGTGATGACACGTGGGGGTTCACATATGGTTTCATCATATGGGGAGGTAGACATTATATGTTGTTGCGCAGGTTCATAGTTAGATTTGGATGGGTAGGCCTTGGTGCCATGGAGATGCCTAGGTAGGATGTGTCTCTCCTCTTTCACTATTCCACCTTTGAGTTCCAGGAGAGGAGGATACTGATTGCGCACGATGGGGAGTATGACATAGTCAGAGTAGTGCAACATCAGTATGGTGGCACCACTTTGGAGCTAGCAGGGAATTAGGGCATCACATATCATCATCCACTGCAGGTGGATATCATACAGATCTTCCATTAGGCTTTAGTGAGTCACTCATGGAGCAGAGGACTTCTAGTATTTTCACCGGGTAGGATAGTGAGTAGAGTGAGGGGGGATTCATGTTGGACAAGATTTCTTGGGATCCTAGTATTGAAGGATTCTTTCATATCAGGATAGTGTAGAGGTTAGGCATGATCCAGTGGCACATTTGGGACCTTGGCACATTTTGCAGTGGCAATGGGGACCAACAGCTAGAGAGGATGCTTGCTTAGGCATCGCTTGAGGACAAGCGATTTTTGGTGCATTGGAGGAGCTTTCTAGATGAGGATGCTACTTGGGAGTGCGAGCACATACTTGATAATCCAACATTGAAGTTTCTTGGGGACAAGAAACATTTGGGAGTGGAGGAATATAATGTCCCTTCCTAAATTATTTTGTAAAAATATTAATTTCTACATTTTGGGGCCGATTTTGGAGGTGATGGGGCCCATTCGATTTTATTATGAGGCTAGAATTAGTAGAAGTTATTTCGATGTGGTTAATTTGTAAATGGGGGCCACCCGCACTAGGAGAATACACATTCCCTAGTTTGAATTGCATGGAGGGGAAATCGATGGTTAAGTGAGGGACCCACGATGAAGGGAAAATGAAGGGAAAAGTGCTCCACGAAATCTATATAAGGAAGGAAAATCTCCTCATTTCAACATCTTATCTTTTGACATATTGAACTCAACCTTAGTTGCTCAAGCTTCTTAGACAGGTTATTGTGTTGTTTAGCACACAAGTGTCTCTAAGTGGAGATCTCAACCCTTTCTTCAGTGGACTTCAAGTGCCACCCTAGGAAGCCAATTCATATTACCTTGGAGGAGAGCCAATGCAGTTTCACAGTGATATCATTCAACATTTGTCTAAGTCAGTACATGTTTCTGGAGGATGCAAAAGGAGAACACGCAGGTGTTGCTTGTGGGTTCATCTAGGTAGCAACTACTAGGGGAGTTTAGGCATTGAAGCTACAATGGAGGATTAACCTTTCGGGAGAGTTTTGGAGCAGGAGCTTGCTGCATTGGAGAAATTTGATTTACAGTCACTTGGGCTTGCACAGAGATCCATCACTAGGCTCACGTGGTAGTTGGAGGAAGGAATTCTAGAGTTAGAACTGGCCAGGAGAAGTAAGAGATCACTTGGAGGGCCATTTGAGGAAGATTTCTGGAGTTGGGAGAGTAGAGATTAACAGGATCAGTCATAGAATCAAAATTCGAAATTGGAGGAGGGCCAAGCTATGAAGGGTCAATTTTTGAAGGTTGGAACCAAGGGAAACCCTTTCTACATTTTTTTGAGTTTTGGGTAAGGATCACAATCCTAATTTTATAGAATTTTTTGGGCAGATCTAAGGGGTCAAGCAAGGGTACCAACTCAACCAGGAGCTAGAGGAGCTAAGGGGAATTTGGGCCAAAATTATGAGGTCAACATTTGGCCAATTACTTCATGGGTTATTCTAGGTATTTGTTGGAGAGGATGGGGTTAATTTTCCGTAATTTTCTGAGCACTAGAGGTGGGGTTTCCAGTAGCATCCTTACATCAAACAACATAGTTTCACAAGGGAAGCGTAGGGCATCATTGCAACAGTTATTGTGTCATATGGGCTTGAAATATTACCACCTGGGTTTAATCATGATTGCCATTCAGGAAAGCCCCGGTGCACCACTTCCACATTATTGGACTTTTCTCCTAGGTTATAATAAAATGGCTCAGTTGTTGGATATTCCTAGACTTTTTATGGGTGTGCATTGAATGTTTGAATTTGATGGCATTGTTTTTATTAATTTCTTTGCATAGAAATATTTTCCCTAGTTTGGAACATTACAGTGGTATCAGAGCATGATCTTGGCCCAACTGTGGGAAATTAGCTAGAAGATCATGGAAGCTTTGGGTATGAGTGGGCAGTGATGGGTGAAACTGGAGACAAACCCATGACTCAAGAGAAATATAGTATGCAAAAATTCTAGGGTAGAATTCATTGGGACGATGAGAGGTTGGCCCAGTTAAGGAGGGTGACATACCAAACCCATCCTCACCCTTACAACAGAGAAATTATAGGTGAGTAGGCCATGGGGGTGAAGCCATCTACATCATGTGGGGAAATTCGACCAGATCAAGGCACCAAATTTCCTGAAGAGGAGCAAGCTGGATAAAGACAGTCTGAAGATGAGACCATGGTTCACTTTTGTTGGTGGAGACCTGACTTTAGATATCATGTGATTGAGGAGAAAGTTGAGCATGATGCTGAGAGTCCACAGGATGGTGAGGAGCACGTCGATATACTCGGTGTGGCACAAGAGTCACCTTTGTTAGAGACCTCTTTGATAGCCCTAATTGACACATTGGTGGAGAAGATAGAACCTACACACATAGAGCCATATGTTGAGTAGTTTCCACCCATGAATGAGATGCCAACTCTTGTTGAGGTATATGGAGCCATTACCAGGTTTATAGGTGATAGATGCCCACAACAGTTCCATCAGTTCCAGGCCGGCCTTCTAGCATTAAAAAGGAAGGTTACGTTAGTGTGAGAGGTGATTATGCAGCAGAACGAGGAGCTGGAGGGCATGAGAGTAGTTTTGGCCAAGTCCACGACCAAATTGACTCACGTTGGGGAGTAGTTGGATTCCCTACTGGTGCAACTAGAGTGCACATTGGTGTGTGAGAGCAAATCTCTTCGGACATACATAGATGGGGATGGAAGCACTGTTAGGTTACCTTGGCCCATTAGACAGAGGAAGATAGAGTTACCTAGTAATATTGTATGTATTGATGAGGATAGCAAGATGAGACAACCTGAGTTGCACATGGTGCAGCACCCGCATGTTAGGTTTGTTCTATGTGAGGGAGTTCATGCATTCTATCCCTCTCTTGGGGTTGGGTGGTGAGAGATTCTAATTTGGTACTAGGTGGAGTGGACTATGGAGATGGTAGTGGACCCAGGTGGAGCTCAGCAAGATTTTCTAGGCACTGGGGATGATGGAAGCCCCAACTGGCATTGTGATTCAGGAGGTACCACCTATCATTTCCCAGGTATACTAGTTGACTATGACCTAGAGGGTACAGTTGACCTAGCAGTCGAGCATGCACCTCCGCTAGGAGAGTTTCATTCAGCACCAGTGGCCAACCAGTTTTTGGGAAGAATCCTTAGCTTGTCTTGGTATGACAATTATACACGGGGTCTCAGGATGATCAACATACTCTGGCAGGAGTTTGTCGGAGGGGATGGCATTGCCAAGCCACTAGAAAATGCCTTGTATGGAGCTAGGGAATCTTCACAATTATTTGAGACACAGAGGAGAAAATTAGTGGTGGCATCATCGCTGACACATGGGGAAGCTCACTTATTAGATCCCTTACGGAGGACATGGAGGGAGGTCCCCTCATCAGAGAGCATGGTGTTGCGACAGTGGAGGTGATAATCTAGGTTGGATGCAAACTGATGTATATGGACACAACTTTAGGTCATCTCATTTAGGGATGGGTAGGAGCATCTAGTGTGGAGCAATGGTCTGCAGATGGGAATGGAGATGCATGGGGGTGTGTCTTAGTATGTTGGACTGTGCTGTGGAGTGGGAGTGCCTCACATCACATTGAGTACATGCGGGGAGTGAAAAGTATAGTGACATAGGTGGGACATAGGATGATACATGATGGAATAACCATATCCGAGGGCATCCAATAGTGTACAATGGTAGGCCTCGATGTACAGTGACATGTCCAGGAGTACTGGGATGATCAGTGGTATGCAGGGGTGTATAGTACTACATAATGAGGTCTTGGAGTGTTTCCTGTAGGGAGACCCTTAGATGGAAACATTAGGCATACCTTTAGGTGTAGTTCACCCAAGATCGACAGGGACATAGATGAGAAATACTTGATGGTATCCACAGGGACTCACATGCTTAACCCTCTTCTACATCCCTCCGAAGCGCAGTCGATTTTATTGGACTTTAGGCACTCTGGACATGAGCAGCGGGGGACGAGGAGCTCACTTGAGATAGTTGGGTGACACTCAACACACTAGTGGAAAGACTTTTCAGCAGTGGCATTGGATTGGTGTGTCAGTTGACATCCATAGGTTGGGGAATGAGGTGATCATCTACAAGGGTGGCATATCATTCGTCACCAAGCCTACGTCTAAGAAGCTAGTCCCGAGGGAGACATGTGTCACTCTTTTCTCAGGGCATGTCAGGACCAAGCATGAGCAAAGGATAGCTGGTACAACTAAGGTAGTTTCCTAGTATGTGTCTAGGCTCCAAACCTTATATTGGCACATTATCAAGAGGGCAGATGGCAGACCCAGGGGAGATGATTGGCAGGGACAAGATGGATCCACATATCCTAAGTCGATTACGAGTATCGAATACCCATTTTTTGGTTGCATTTAGATGGTAGCTCTTTGGCACAAATGGCTTCCAACGATCATTGATACTAGATAGTGGCAAGCATAGGGCAGATTAGCATGCATCAAATTATCCCATGGTATATGGAGCCTATATAGTGTTCACATGCAAGGACTACAGATGAGGGCCAGAGGGATTCCTTCGGTTAATAGGGCTATGCTGCAGCAGGTCTAGCCATGGGATGTAGGGATTCAATTCATCGATAGGTCACTCGTGATGAGAAAAGTTGTGGAAGAGAGTGGTATAGTCCACTCTTGGGATGACACATGGGGGTTAACAAAGGCTTTCAAGATATGGGGAGGCTGACATTCTCTGTTGTTGCACAGGTTCGCATTCAAATTTGGATGCATAGACCTTGGTGCCATGGAGATGCCCAGGCAAGATGTGTCTCGCTTCTTTCAGTATTCCATCATCGAGTTTGAGGAGAGGAGGATACTGACTGCACACGATGGGGAGTATGGCATAATCAGAGTAGTGTAGCATTAGCATGGTGGCACCACTCTGTAACTCCTAAGGAACTGGGGCATCACAACTCGTTGGCTACTACAGTGAGAGATCATATAGATCTTCCATCAGGCTTTAGTGGGTGACTAGTGGAGAAGTGGATTTCTGGTATTGTCACCGGGCAGGATAGTGAGTGGAGTGAGGGAAGCTTCGTGTTGGACAAGATTGCCTGGGATCCTAGTATTGAAGGATTCTTTCATATCAGGACAGTGTAGAGATCAGGCATGATCCAGTGGCACATCTGGGACCCTAACACATTTTGCAGTGACAATGGGGGGCAACAGTTAGATAGGATGCTTGCTTAAGCATTGCTTGAGGACAAGTTTTTTTGTTGCATTAGAGGAGCTTACCGGATGAGGATGCTACTTGGGAGGGCAAGCACATACTTGAGCATCCAGAATTGAAGTTTTTTGGGGAAAAGCAACATTTGGGAGGGGAGGATTGTAATGTCCCTTCTTAAATTATTTTGGAACAAGATTAATTTCTACATTTTGGGGGCGATTTTGGAGGTGATGGGGCCCATTCAATTTTATTAGGAGGCTAGACTTAGTAGAAGTTATTTCGATGTTGTTAATTTGTACATGGGGCCCACACACACTAGGAGAATACACATTCCCTAGTTTGATTTGCATGGAGGGGAAATCAATGGTTAAGTGAGGGACCCATGATGGAGGGAAAATGGATGTAAAAGTGCTCCACAAAATCTATATAAGCGAGGCAATTCTCCTCATTTCATCATCTTATCTTTTGACATATTGAACTCAACCTTAGTTGCTCGAGTTACTTAGCTAGGTCACTGTGTTGTTTAGCACACGAGAGTCTCTGAGCAGAGATCTCAACCCTTGCTTCAATGGAATTTGAGTGTCACCATAGGATGACAATTTGTACTACCTTGGAGGAGAGATGGTGGAGTTTTACAATCATGTCATTCAACATTTGTCTCACCTAGTACGTCTTTCCGGAGGAAGTAGAAGGGGAACAAGTGTTGCTTGTGGGTTCACCCGTGCAACAACTATCAGGGGAGTTTGTGCATTGAAGCTACAATGGAGTATTAACCTTCCAGGAGAGTTTTGGAGCAAGAGGTCACTGCATTGGAGCAGTTCGATTTATAGTGACCTGGGCCTGCGAAGGGAGCCATCACTGGGCTCACGCTGGAGTTGGAGGAAGGAATTGTAGATATGGAACTGGTCGAGAGAAGTAGGAGATCACTTGGAGGGCCATTTGAGGAGGATTGTTTGAGTTGGGCGAGCACAGGATCAGTCACAACAACAAAATTCGAAATTGGAGGAGGGCCAAGCTGTGAAGGGTCAATTTTTGAAGGCTGGAAACAAGGGAAACCCTTTTTGGGGTTTTTTGGGTTTCGGGCAAGGATCACACTCCTACTTTTATAGAATTTTCTAGGCAGATATAAGGGGTCAAACAGAGGTCCCAAATCAGCCAGCAACTAGAGGAGCCAACAGGAATTTGGGCCAAAATTTCGAGGTCAACATTTGGGCAATTACTTCGTGGGTTATTCTAGGTATTTGGTGGAGAGATCGGGGTTAATTTTCTATAAATTTCTAAGTACTGGAGGTGAGGTTTCCAACAGCATCCTTGCTATAGAAATTCCCACTGTAGCTCAACAGATTATGCAATATACTAAAGCAAAATACAAGATCTACTTCTACAACAAACTTTGTGAAAGCTTAATTGAATATGAGCAAGATCAATTAGAACACATATAACTGAGAATGAGAAATCAATCACACATGAACACAGAAGAATACTCTGGGGAAAGCCTCAGCTAAAAACCCCAATCTCTGTATTATCATACAAGTAGAAATATGTTCATATTACAAAAGGAATCAGCTCACAAGCTATCCTGCTCTCTTTGCAATCAAACAATGTTGCTCATAGACAGTCAAAGGCTTCTCCAAACCTTCTCCTCTACCCTCCAAGCCTCCTATTTCCTTGTGCAGTTTTCCTTGGGGTCCAGTGCTGCCACCTGTGTGAATTGGCCTCTTCACACACTAACTAACCTCTGATCTAACTGCGCAATCCTAAAGGAGATAATTCCTTCTGCATGGATGAGTTTCCTTTATAAGAAAAATCCTCCAACTGATAGTACATTGTCCCTTCCTCTGATCTCAACTGGGTCTCTGACTGAACTGACATGCATGAGTTATTTATGAGAGAATATTCATTTATCTGAAGTGCAGGAATTACATTCATGCATGCATTAACTAACTGAACTCACAATTAATTCAGCAAACTGTTTGAATTAATCTAACTGAACTTGACTCAGTTAACTAAGCCAACTAATTACAACACAATATTACAACTCATCCTTATCTATTTAACTAATGGATAAATTCCTCAAGCAATGGAGAAACTGTTGCATGTCTTCACATAGATTTCATGTTTTATTTTCTACAACTAATTAACTCAAGATGAATTAATTAATTATTTTACAAACAGCTGCTAAGATCAAATTCGAATTTTACTTCTCAATTTTAGTTCAAGGACTAGCTAAAATTGGAATCTATCCCGAAATACTATTTATAGCAATTTTATTTTTAGCATTTCCATTTTTTCATTCCTTGTTGCTATGTCCAACACTAGTACCTGAAATGATATTTATAGCAGTGCTATTTTTAGCATTTCTACTTTTAGCATTTCTTGTTGCTATTTTCAACACTCCCTCTCAACAAGAAAGGCATTCAACTAGAACTTAATCCTGAACCTTTGGAATGTTCTACATGCAACACTTCTCCCAAGTGTTGTTTTCCTAGGAACTCTAGAAACAAAAAAAATCTCCCAACTGACCTCCCTGTTGGGCTAGAAACATCCCCTGATGCTGAAGCTCCCTCTTCCACTAACAAGTGCTACCTATGTGACCTCTGAGCTGCTGCAACACTCCATGCATCTCCCACCATTGCACACTTCTCTGTGCCATATTGCATTGGTGCAACACTCTTGTGCCTCTCGCATTATTGTAGCCTGCTAGCTCTGCACTGTCTTGGGATTCCTGCATTGTATCTCTTTCTTTCACTCCATCTGCATCTTCCTCTACCACCCAGCCAGTCCTGCTACTCCTTGTTGGGGCTCCCGTGGCAAGGTCTAATCAAAGAGGTTGGGTACCTCAATGATCCTACCCTTATTCCAGTCTTCTTGGGACTGTCACTCCACATCGCCCCACCTCCGACCTGGAGGTATGGATGCATGTGATCCCTCTGCCCACTTGGCTGGAAACTTCCCCCTACTAGAGGTCTCTGCATGAGTGGATTCCTCCACTCGATCTCCTCTCAGCTTCTCTAGTTGTGGCTGCTCCACAACCTCCTGAAGCTGCTTCACCAATTGTGCCTCCTCCACAATTGTCTGAGACTTCTTTTGGTGTTGCATGTTGAGAGGTAATTTACTCTCCCTCTCAACCACCAAGTCTCCATCAGCTACCTTGCTCCTCAAGGCTTTGCATGCATCTTGAACCTCAAGAGCACACAGGTTCTTGACTCGTGAACCGATCTGCTTCACTTGTCTCGTGGTGATGATGCTTCATAGCCTTTGTCTTCCAATATTGCGATCGACACCAAATTTTTCCTCAGTCCTGGAACATACTTGACATCAGTCAAGGTAATGTGATTTCCATGCTCCCTCTGAAAAATAACCATGCCTACACCTGAGACACTATAATTTTCATCATTACCCATCGCTATGAGTATCTGGAGATCTTTCTCCTCCAAGGTACTAAGAAAATTCTTGTTTCCAGTCATGTGGAAAGAAGCTCCACTGTCAAGAAACCAACCACAACCCACCATGGATGAAAGGATGCATGCGAAGAGGGTGAAATCCAACTCGAACTGTGAGGCCAATGCCTCACCTTCAGATCCTTCCTTGGATCTCATCTTGGATTTCTTCAATGGACAATTTGTAGCAAAATGGAACACCTCATGACAACGAAATCATCGCACTTTCAATTTGTCAATCTTCTTCCCACCATTGGAAGAACTCGATTTGGGATGAGAAACCTTCTCCTTCCCTTTCTTTGCTTTACTCGCTAAGGCATAGTTTTCTTCATCCTCCTTGGATGAAGAACCATCTTTGGTGCTTCTTCTTATCTCCTCCTGCATCAAATCCGACCAAAGTCGTTCCCGATCTAGTAATTTCTCTCTTCCATTAACTAAGTCTTGGTAGTTATGCCATCCCTTAGGAAGACTAAGGAGAGCAAGACTCACCATGTCATCATCGGTTGTCATGATCCCTACACTTCCAAGCTCATCCCTGCAGGTGATGAGCTTGTTCAGATATGTATAGATCGTGTCGCCCTTTTCATACTTATTTTTCCAAAGCTTGTCTTTCAGTGCCAACTTCCTCTAATCACTGCTATTCTGATATAGATCTTTTAATGTTTTCCACATCAAAAATGGTGTCTCCTTCCCATGGAGGCTCGAGACAATGTGGTCTCGATTCTCCTCGCTCTAGCCACACATTTCTTCTATTCTGCCAATTCTGTAGCATTAGTTGCTACCGGCTGGGGACTTCATGATCAATGAAGTCCTTTAGACCACTAATACTTCTCCCATGCGATCCTTCCAGGCTATATAGTTTGAGTTGCCGTCAAGAGCATACTCAAGCCTCAAATCGTTGAACACCATTGGTGAAAATTGAGATGTGATAAGAATTCGAATTCTATAATCAAGAACTTGAAACTTTGAACTTCTCCCTTCTTTGTATATTGTTCTTCGCTTTGATCACCTTTGCTCCAATAACATGTAGAAATTCCTGCTATAGATCAACAGATTATGCAATATACAAAAGCAAAATACAAGATGTGCTTCTACAACAAACTTTGCGGAAGCTTAATCGAATATGAGCAAGATCAATTAGAACACATATAACTGAGAATGAGAAACCAATCACACATGAACAAAGAAGAATACTCTGGGGAAAGATTTAGCTAAAAACCATTTAGCTAAAAACCACATCTCTGTATTATCATACAAGTGGAAATATGTTCAAATTACAAAAAGAATCAGCTCACAAGCTATCCTGCTCTCTCTGAAATCAAACAATGTTGCTCATAGACAGTCAAAGGCTTCTCCAAACCTTCTCCTCTACCCTCCAAGCCTCCTATTTCCCTGTGCAGTTTTCCTTGGGGTCCAGTGCTGCCACCTGTGTGAATTGGACTCTTCACACACTCACTAACCTCTAATCTAACTATGCAATCCTGAAGGAGATAATTTCTTCTGCATGGATGAGTTTCCTTTATAGGAAAAATCCTCCAAATGATAGTACATTTTCCCTTCCTCTGATCTCAATTGGATCTCTGACTGGATTGACATGCATGAGTTATTTAAGAGAGAATATTTAGTTATCTGAAGTGAAGCAGTTACATGCATGCATGCATTAACTAACTGAACTCACAATTAATTTTAAAAACTATCTGAATTAATCTAACTGGACTTAACTCAGTTAACTGAGCCAACTAATTACAACTCAATATTACAACTCATCCTTATCTCTTTAATTGATGGATAAATTCCTCAATCAATGGAGAAACTGTTGCATGTCCTCCCATAGACTTCATGTTTGATTTTCTACAACTAATTAACTCAATATGAATTAATTAATTATTTTACAAACCACTGCTACGATCAAATTCGAATTTTACTTCTCAATTTTAGTTCAGGGACTAACTAAAATTGGAATCTATCCTAAAATACTATTTATAGCAATGTTATTTTTAGCATTTCCATTTTTCATTCCTTGTTGCTATGTCCAACACTCGGTACCTGAAATGCTATTTATAGCAGTGCTATTTTTAGCACTTCTATTTTTAGCATTTCTTGTTGCCATTTTCAACACTTGCAGCAGACAACATAATTTCACAAGCGCAACGCAGAGCATCATTGTCGCAGTTATTGTGCCATCTAGGCTTGACATATTACCACTTGGGTTTGATCACAATTTCCATTGAGGCAAGCCCAGGTGCACCACTTCCACATTATTGTACTTTTCTCCCAGGTTATAATAAAATGGCTCAGTTGTTGGATAATCCTAGACTTTGTATGGGTGTGCATTGAATGTTTCAATTTGATGGTGTCATTTTTATTATTTTCTTTGCATAACACTATTTTCCCTAGTTTGGAACGTTACAATTTCACATATTCATGCTCGCTGGAACAAGCCATATGCAATAGATATATAATAAAATATTAGATTTTTAATAAAAGTAACACTAGAGAGTTTGAAGGCATGAACTTATCATGCAGTTTTCAAGTCCATTTATATACCATGCTATATCTTAAAATAATATACACTTTCTAAACTAGATGTACTTCTACAAACAATGTTTTCATAAAAAGTGATTTTTTTGAGAAGGTATCCAAGAATATCTAAACATATTAAACACCTCAATCCTTATTTAGCCGTGAGAAATCCTTAAACCAAGGGCAAATCTATCAGTGTTTATTTAGAACACCAAAAATCAAAATATTTGCAGACCTCTTTAGAAAGCTAACTGATAAATTAGGGATGGTTTGTACCAATTAGGTACCCAAATGGTCGATTTGGTACCTAATTGGTACAAACCCATCCTCCAGTTTGGTTTCTCTGCTGGTTCATTACTCATGCATGCCCAACTAGTCAGTTTGACCAATTATGAATTCAGAGTAGTTGGTTTTTAAAATAATTATCCTCATTGGGCACCTAAAAATGACAAAGGGAAATGTTTTCAGAGTTGAATTATGTTTGAGATAATAACATACACATATTTTGAGGGTTGGAGAATTTTCCATCCTTATATAATGATGTTTGTGGTAGCAATATGAAAAAATCATGGGGGCTCTCTAATCAATGTTTGGAGAGGCATTTCATGGAATTTAGCTTTGATTTTTTTTTTTTGGGTGGAAGGTTATCTTATTTTCCTAAAGATCACATTTATAATAGTCCTATTCAACAAAGAATTGATTTGGTATGCAACCCATGATGTGATCATATTTTTAAAGGATTTTTGTAGTTCACAATCATCTCCAACCACAAAATGATGGAGATTCTATCACATATGCAGACAATATTTGATGTCTATTTTTTTGTTCATAACCAAACACAAGGGAATATTTCGTGCATTCCATTAGATACTTGCATGGTGGCATTGACTCTTTGAATACACAACATATTTTCTTTTGGCTTTTTTGTAGCATATGAAGTATAAGCTTGATCCACAAACATTAGTTTTATTTTCTATGTTTTCTTAGGTATTATGGTTTATGCCTTTTTGTAAAGTCATTTTTTAAAATTTTTGAGATTGAACATGAACATTTTAATTGCTCCAATGGGGTTACGTGATATGCAATTTGGATCCATCCCAACAATTGTTCACTTTTTATGGAAAATTTTAATAGGTGTGACAGACATTTTCGGTAAGTACAACATATATTATTCGCTGGTGCAGCACAGATTTTGTGATTATCTTGCACTCGAAAATTATTACATCGATCACTATTCATAACTAACAGCTCCTGACATCATTGTTCCCTAGGTCATAGTTCCAAGTGCTAGTCATACTTCCTCAGTGTTCTGTAATGGACTTTGGAACTTTGACCTTTGCAACTATGACCTAGGGAACCATGACATCTAGAAATATGACCTTGTAATTGTTACATCAGTCATAGTTCCTAGGTCACAATTTTTGGCTATCAATGACGAAGGAGTGGAAAGCTTAGGTCCTTTCAATTAAGCCACTAGATGTTTGAGAAGTCGTTTGCCTAGGCCCTTCCGATCTAGGAGATCAATTGATGACAAGTGGACTATCCAGGCCCCTTCAATCTGTGTGCTCAATGGATGACAAGTGGCTTTCCTAGGTCCCTCCAATTTGGGTGCTTGATGGATGACAAATGGTTTGTCCATGTCCCTTAGATCTGGGCTCTTATTGGATGACAAGTATTAGGTTGAGGGCCCTCGAATATATGCTCTAGATGGATGAAAAGTGGTGGGTTGAGGCCCTCTGAATCTATGCTATAGATGGATGTATTATGTTACTATCATGCATTGTGATGTTCTAACCACAATGTGTGCTTAAGTATTTCTTTAGACCTAGTCATTTTTGAAACAACATGATTATGTTTCTTTATAAGTGGTAGTGGTAGTGGCCCACTAGATAAAAAATTATGTACTAATAAATCTTGTAATTTATGTAGAGAAACAGATAGTTCGTAATCAAATAAATTAATATTATAATTTGATTGATAGATTGACAATCGCTAGCATCGTAGTCTTCTTCACTTGCATTGAGATCTCAAACAACTACTCAATTAGGTTCATTTATTGAATAATTGGATCCATCTGAGTGACTAGTGCAATACCTTGTTAGTGTCAACTTGTAGATTTATCTAGTCTTCAACAACTTCTACTCACAATGCATTTATCAATCATTGATCTAGGTGCAAGAACTAGTTGTTCCCATTTTTATGCTTTATCTTCTTAGCAATTTCACTTTTTTTGTATCCTCTTCAATTTGTCAGTTGGATTTCTTTTCAATTTGCTTGGATTGGCCAACCTTTTCAAGTCAATATAGACAACCTGTAAGTTGTCCTTTTTGTTTTGAATTAATGTGTGACTTATACTGGATAGGTTTAGATGTTTCTCCAATTATTCTCGGCTTTAATAGCTATTACCTTACTATTGATATCTTTAAATGTCCATACTTTGAAGAAGTTGTTCCAACAGAACACATTCAAGAACCTTTCATGATTATTTGTCAAGATTAATGAAATTCATGGCAAGTAATTAGCACTCTAGGATCACATAGTTCCCTTACAAATACCTCACTTTTTCTATATATATGATCAATAATTCATTTAAACATATTGTAGAAAAACAAACAATTCGTAAAAACTATTCATTTCACAATGGAAAAATGTGTCAGTATAACAGGAAATCAAACATTGATGATTTTATATTTTTATTATGCATTGTTCTATCCATTATGTACACACTTAAGTTTTCAATCCCTTCCTTTCCTTGCATTGAAATAAGTATTTTAAAATAAAGTTTTCCAGTTTCCTTTCCTTGAATTGAAACAACTATTTTAAATAAAGTTTTTCAATTTCTATAAGCATTTATCTTGTCTATCTTCACAAAAGAATTTCCCAATAAAAAATACTCATAACAATAGCACAATTCTTAGCATTCTAAAAACTTGCATGGATATTTTCTTTTCATGAAAAAGGAAGATGGAAAGCCCCTCCATCTTCCCATTCCCGAGGGTTATGAATAAAATCCCAATGGAATGAAAATCAATGCCAGTTAAATATGAGTTGAACGCATTAATTCATGATCATGCAATTTAACTTTGCTTTTCCATATACTCAAAAGAATTTCATGAGAAATAATAAATCTTGATAAACTTTATCAATAAGTAATCAATTTTTCATCAATTGAGATTGTGTTTAAACCTCTAAAAACATTCACTAAAGAGTGACTAAGCACAAGCACAATATTTCGACATAATTTCCCTTTGAAGTGTGTCAAGAAACAAAGTTGTGTAGGGTGACTAAGCACAAGTACACTACATTGACATTATTTCCATTTGGAGTGTGTCAAGAAACAAAGTTGTGTATGCTATAAATCAGGGCTTATAACGGTTTTAAAATTTTCATTATTATTTCCATTTGGAGTGTGCCAAGAAATAAATTTGTGTATGCTATAAAGCAGGTCTTAGGAAGTGGAGAAGAGGAAACAATGTAGTGAATCAAAATGTCCCATAACAGGCATGTATATAGTATCAAAGCTTCCATTTGAATGGTTTTTAAATTTCACTAGTTTGCATATTCTAACAATGACCTTAATTGATTGCTTCCCAATGAAACAATAATGGCAGTTTGTCAATTTACAATAATATATCCATTCATATAAATTCACTACATGTTATTAAAACAACTAGAATTCATGCATTCATAGATAATTACAAGCACTATAAGAATGCGAGTCTTGTAAATAGCATAAAACCTCTGGCAACTACAAATGACATAAATAAAACTTCCTATTAAGTTGATATCCAAAATGTGTGATGATACAACTTCCAAATGAAGGATCTCTCCCTCAGCAAGTCCAAATAAAACACAAAGAATGCAACAATGAAAAAATATAAGCATTATCCCATCAATCTGTATCAATATGTTTAAACAATAGTGTCATCAAAAAGTTCATCGAGTCAATTGTAGAAACAATATGTTTAAACAATAGCCATCAAACAAGAAGAAAGTTTTTTTATTCGATTGCAGAAAACACAAAGGTTGTAGCAATGAAAAAGCATAAGCATTATCCCATCAATCTGTATCAATATGTTTAAACAATAATGTCATTAGACAGGAAAGTTCGTTGGGTCAATTACAGAAACAATATGTTTAAACAATAGCCATCAAATAAGAAAGTTCGATGACTCAATTGTAGAAACTCGTGGTTAATTAATGTTTTCTCAATTGAATTACTTCGATATGAGCTCCAATAGTATTCAACCCAAAAAATTTGATTCAATTAATAAATATTTCTGAGTCTAACAAAGCTTCTGCATAAACCATGTTTGTCTGAATGCAAAACTGACATGGTACAAAGAAGGGTTTCAAAAATAGAACCTCAGAAAGAACATTTATGAATTATGCTCCAATGACAGAATTTCAATTTTTACACGACCTAGAAAAAATATAGTGACCATAACAACAGTTGTTGAACAATACCTGATGAAAATTAGAATCTTGATAGAATCCCTCAACAACTGGAACACAAGTGAGGCATTCCACTGACAAGACACTACCATTATTCATGGTATTCTTGTAAAAAAACAGCCGGTAGACACAAAGTATTATAGTGTACTTCAACTTGTTCTTATGTTCCATTGAACTACCTTAAGGATGGTTCCGAACCTTGGTTAGTTAATGTTGGATTTGATCTGATATTTCCATTATCTGGGGGAGGTCCAACACCCCATTTTCCTTCTTATTGTGAAGACTCAATAACATGAACTCCTCCATCTGTCATTCCAAGAGAAAATTTGATTCGGTTCGGATGTGTGTGATGCAACGACTTTAGGATGGGCATTACTGCTGAATAACTAACCAAAAAATAAAATAAATCATAATATGCCTTGCGAAAAGCCAAGTCCAATAAATAACCGAACAATAAATTAAATCATAATATGCCTTTCCAAAAGCCAAATCTAAAAAATAGACGTATCAACCATGATAGAATGAAAAATCCCATTTACCTGTTCATTCCCAATGGTAAATATCCAGAAGGAGAAATGCGAAAGTGAGGCCTCAAGCTTTCTACATCAAACACTCCAACTGCACCATCATAGAAGCTCGCATAAACTAGGACATTGTTACATGAGTATATGGCACTTGAAATAGGAGAAGGTAGTGAATCATAAGGAGACCACTGCAATGAAACCATCTAACAAGGTCATCCAAATAGATACATGAGGTAAGTGACATTCTATAATTGTCTACGTTTTAATTCAACACTTATTACAAGCACTTACACGGCGCAAGCACTCCAACTTGGAAGCATCATATATAGCAAGCTAGCTCTCATGCACAACCAACAAGTGAATTTGATCATTATGAAACTGTACTCTTGTATCCCCACTGGTGGTGATGATATTCATGGCTGTAACACTACAACTTCCCACTGGTGGTGATGATCTTCTTGGTTGTACTGGTACAACTTTTGACTTTAGGTTGTCCCACCCATCTATGCCCCAGAGACATAAGTGTGAAAAGACATGGTTGTGAGTACATTAACATTTCTACTCTGTAAATTTATGTAAACTTATTTGAACTTTAAAATGAACATCATAAAGTCATACTATATATAATAATAAAAGAAACGATATACTTGGGCATCAACTGCAAAAGATACTAACACATTCAAAACACATGAAAAATCCAGACTATAAATAATAATAAAAGAAACCATATAACTAAAAATAAAAGAAACCATATACCTGGGCCATCAGCTCTAGAAGGTACCAACACATTCAAAACATGTGAAAAACTAGGCCTGTGATTTTCTTTTGGTGCCCCTTAGTGCTTCTTTTTACCTGTAAAAATTGCAGCAAGTTCAGAGCATGCCACTTCAGGGTCATTTTTGGTAAAAGGGAACAATGAAGAAAAATGATAAGGATTTTAAATTCAAAGATATATTCACAGGCAGCACCTCATCAACTCGAACATTGTATATTTGAATTGATGAATCCTTTACGCCAATTGCAATAATGTTATTGCTTGAGGGTGGAAAGCTAGAAAAGTGGTTACAGGAGGAGGTGGCATGAAAGTTGTCATGATACCAATTGATACGTAAAAAATGGGAGCCTTTGAATTCTTAGCCTATAGTAAGGAACATTACACAAGAACCTTCCAGAGTGATCCTGAACTGAACCCCATTACCCAAATAATTTGAAAGTTGAAGGTGAGACATTAGAGAATAAACCCTAAGCAGACAAACGTACCAAAACCGAAATCATATATATCATCACAAACAACAAAATGAAGCCAGTCTTTAGGTAAAAGGATCTTTTACTTTAAATGTCATCATATTAACTAAGGAGAACTTGCCAAACATCACATAGGAATCATTCTTAGACAAAGCTATACAACCAGCAGCTTCTTCTGGATGTATCACCAATGTCATTATTTATAAAAATCCCACTGGGTGATGGAATAAAATACCAACTCTTAGACTCTCATCAATCATTACTACAAAAAATACAACAACAAATTATATATCCAAAAGTAAAGAAACATAAATAAATAAAACAAGCTAAAAAAAAGGACTATAACAACAACTACTAAAGAACCCCACTTTTCTTGATGTATTTTGGCCACTCTGCGACCATTTCCATAGCTTATGGGAAGTATTGGATGTTAGTGATAAAACAACGACACCAGAATTGGTGTATATCAGTTTTACCACCTGCTATAGCACATTACTCCTTTGGATCAATATCGACAGAATTTGTAGCACATAAAATAAAATTGTAAAGTATGTTAACCTTTAGTGTTTTTTTCTATAATAGAAGGATGATTGCATACCTTTCTCGTATGCATTGTGTCAGGCAACCTGAGAGACCTAAACCGACCCAAATCACTGATCTTAGTTAATTTCCAATTCTTGCTCTTGTTTGTGACCTCATCTAGAAGCCTTCACTTAACATCTAGGGTCAAATTGTTGTCTATATTACTCTACACACATGTTGTCTAGAGTATCAGAAAATTGTTAGAATTCATTGATCATATCATCCTGTTCCTATAAAAGATATGCCAAAATAATGGCTAATAGAGCATTTGAAAGGGGAAAAGAAAAAAAATCCTATGTTATATGAAAACTTGAAAGCAACAATATCTGGACTTTGCAATGAAAGTTTTGAAAATGACTAAAGATATATGTAACAAACTAAACTAAACATGGCTAGACAAATATGTAGATTCAAAATAAATAATTCTATGAGAAAGCTCTTAAAAAATTGGTCATTGAAAATGCAGGTGGAAGTCCATCAAATGTTTTATAGTATTGCGAAGGGAACCAGCAGCAGTGACTACAAGAGGCATGGCATTCACAATTGAAGTTGGCATATTAAAAATGATCTAGTTACAGTTTAAAGTTTAACATTAATTAGCAGTGCATGTATATAGTAAATGTGCATGGAAGAAGCAATTTACCTTTGTGCCATTGTCTCTGGTAGTGCCCTCGTTCCCTCAAAGGATCTACTGTCCAACATCTGAATTAAGCGAAATCCCTCTGCGTTGGCTAATATTTTTATGCCATTGTCATTTGTTGTGACTGTCAACAAGGAACCATCTTCACTGAAATGAAGGCGAGGAATAGCCTAAAGCTTTTTCGAAAATAACATAAGGATTGTAAATTGAGATGTGATCGAGAAAACTTTAAAAAATGTGTTGAGGACCTTTTTCTCAGAATCATGATCTCTAAAACTCTAAAAATAAACCATCATCGTCTTCAAAAACAACTTCTTACTAAACTACCCTTAACTTCAATTGTTGTCAGGATATCAGTGTTATCCATGTCCCATAACTTTATTTTAAATTCATCACTAGCTACCAAGAACCTATTCCTGGTTGTATCAAATTTCACAAATTCCATACCTAAGGAACACTTCCTAAAACCAGAATATGTCCGCTTGATTGTTCCCTCACTTTCATTGCACTCAAACAAATATGAATCACCATCTTTACTTGTTTCATAGGAGAAGAGCCTAATAAAAATTACAAATGATTATATACTTCAGAAAGGACATAGACTTGACAGATAAAATATAGAAAATTGGAGAAAATAAAACTCAGATCCACATGAAGACACTTTACAAACTAAATACTATTCCAAGTTAACCTGTTACCTTGTTCCATCAACAATATAAGCCTTTTGTAGTGCACCAAAGGCCTAGAGCATAGCATTATAGTCCACCCTAGATCCCGCAAGATCATACAACCAAGCTTTGATCTTTCTATCAATAGCTGTAGAAAAAATAATCTGCATACGAACAAAGAATCATAATCAATCTATAATGCAATAAAGTATTTGTCATATGGCCAAAAATTCATAGGAAGCCAAACATCAAACAAAAATAAAATATGCAACGTGACTTCAAAACAACTAGAATTTAATATTACTCAACCACAATGCACATAAATTGTTCAGGTGTCAAGGAAAAAAGTCCCTGAATATTTTCCTGTCGGTGAGGACAAACAGAACATGCAGCTACTTCATAACCTTCAAATGTATACTACTTTCAACCAGATATTGCATCCCACACCTATAAGAACATATAATTTATTATTATTATTATCATATAAAAATAAATTACAACTATAAGAATGAGACTTGACACATATGATAAATCACATTGCCTTGATGGTCTTATCAATAGGGTGTGAAAAACCAATATCATTCACACTACCAACATGTGTGTCAATCTGTTTAAATTATATCAATGTTAATAAATTATAATTTCAATACAAACTTAATTTTACAGACTTACAAGAATGTACAGATTGGCCACTAAGCATGTAAGAAAACCTCTATATGTTGTCTCAAATCACTTGCCACATTATAATAATATATGTGAACTATATGCTTGGAAAATGCAACTCCTATAACACGAATGAAAGCATGTCAATATCTAAATATGGTGTTGAATTTTGTAGCTATGGTTGGTATTCATAATGTACAAATTTTGTACTTGTAATGATGAAAGATGAATAATATTTTGTGACAAAAGAAAAATTATATTTTAAACATGCTTTTCATGATCTTGAGAAAATAAAATTTATTTTTATAAGCCATGTTCTTCATGACCTTTTCAAAAGAAGAAAACTGAATTTTTGAATTTTGATTTGTGGACGTTGTTTACCACTTTGTGTCAACGACCCCATAGTAGTACAACCTTTTTTCGCAAAAGGGATCTATCATGTTCGAGTGTTCGTGCCTTTCAGAGTTCAACATTAGTCGACAATTTTGTAAAGATGTCAACCCATTCTGCATATGTATAATGTAAATAATCCTAGTATGACCACGTTTGTATGTAACAGCCTACCTAAAACTATTGTTTTGGTAACAATTTCCATTCTAGAAGGTTTTTTGTCTCACTGATTCATCTACGTCTCTAGACACAAATGATCGGCAGAGTTTTTCCTTCCACCCTCACCCCAAAGCTAGGGTGGATTTTGTCGTCAAGATCTTAGGCAAGTCCTAGTGTTTTAGATAGCGTCTTTGTAAAAGTTACTTGGGAATAATTTTAGCTAATTGGGTAAATTATTTTATTGCAAGTCACTTGATCTACTAGATTATATTTTTTGTGTCGCAAAAATGGGTAAATATTGAGGGTTTATAATGATTGGGTTTTCCCCCTTCATGTATTAAAATGTAAAATCTTCATGTAAAAAATATTTAGTGCATCGTTCTTCACAATTAGACACCATGGCTAAATATTAGAGGGTTGGAAAATTTATTAATCCCCTCATAAGTCAATTAATTAAATTTTTTGGAAAAATTAAATTAAAATCCTAAGCCAAAAAATTTAATTAATTCTGTGTCCTATGTAAAATTAAATTCTCCAAAAGTAAAATTCGTGGGTTTTAAAGAAATTAATTTTTGGAGGTCCCCAGCCAAGGGAATATTGAAAATTTCAAGAGATTTTGGACCCTTGGGCCTTGGTAGTTAAGTCAATGTCAATGTTTTTGGGGAAATTACCTCAAAATAGTTATTTTTGAGTTAATTAAAAAGGAATTAAATGAAAAATTCGAAATTTCTCAAAAAATAAAATAAATTCGACGAAGGAGATTAAAAGATAATTAAATATTTTTCAACGGTTGAGATTACTTTGACGGGGATAAAGTGAACTAGACTTTGGAGAACTTATCTATAAATTAGAGGTTGGTGTCAGTGTTTTCTATCCGATCTTTGAATCGTGTACTAAACTCTCGAAGCTCTCTTGTAATATTTCTGGAATATAATGCAAAAAGTCTTTGGGGTTTTGATTGATGGTGATGTTACTCTTCTCGAATTTATGACAATATTGTTTTAAATTTTTCTATTGAATATTATTTTAAAATTGTCAATCAATAACTCTCGTGGAATAATATGTGCACAGATATCTTGTTTAGTTTATTGGATCTAGGGTAACAATTTTAATTTGATTGATTTAGCACGTATCTCTAGTTCTTGAAAATTATATTGTTATTTTATTTCTCTAATTGATTTGACAGTTGGATCTAGTGTTTGCAGAAGATCATTTGAATTTTAATTGAGCATTTGGGGATAGTCCTTGTTTGGACCAGCCAACTCTCAATGATTAATTTATGAAGAGCCTACTTGATCGAAGCTTCATGATTTATCTAATGATCTATTTTTTCCACAGGGTGTTTCTAGGTTAGAACCTCATTAAAAATTTTAAATATCTTTTATAAATTGTGCTAAGTAGCTACATCTAGCTAGAAAGAGCCTTAGATCTACAGATTTGGGAGCAGAGTTGGACTCATACTCCTCATATCTGATAAATCTGTAGATTATTTGTATAGATCTGTAATTTACTTGTGTAGATTTGAAGTTTTGTAACATAATTTTGAATTTTAACACTTGCGTTTTTGGGATTTTCTCTGTTGTTGTCCATATTGGGTATTGGGTTTTTCTCTTTTCACTTGTGCAGGAATAGATCTAAGAAATCAGCCAAGAAAATGTTCAGAACTGAGCTAGATCTAGACCCTGGAGGGCAAGATTTGGGCTCAAAATTTGTTTGCATGTTAAAAAATGATAATATCATTCGACAAAGATTCATATGTGGGGTTTCATAAAATATTTTTTGAAGATTGCTTTAAAGGAAAGGTTAAACTTTGAGCCAAAGATTCTAAGGTCAAAGTTTAAAAAAAAAATAGGGCCAAAGAGCCCCAAACCCTCTTGTCTGGCTCCCTTCTCCTTTGCACCCTTATCCCTCTACTAGTTTAACAAAGGCCTTAAACTTGCTTTCACTATCTCCTCTTAGCTTCTTTCCCTAACACTGCTTCTCCATATCCTTAATGCTTCTTGTAGCAGCCTCCTCCCTCTCAGTGGTCTCCCATCTCATTTCCTTGTCTATCCTTCCTCCTTTTTTCTCATGTCGCAAATCCCTCTATCTTCCTTATTCGATGTCCCATTCTCCCTTTTGCTGCCTGTAGCAACCTCCATCTCCTTGTCACGACTCCCTTTCTCTCCTTCGCAATGTCTTATTCCTCCATTGCTCAAAACCTCTTCTATCCTTTCATTCCTCCTGTGTTTTCCATTAGCCCTCATTTATTCTCTCAGCCTATCCTACTTCTCTATTTCCACCCTAACCTCACCTCATTTTCCCTTTGTAAATTTCTGAAGTCGGCATCAAGTTTATATAGTGAGCTAGAGTGAAAACTACTTTACAGGTGGCTAAAATCTTCAAAAAAAAATTGTGTAAGCTTTTCATCCATCAACTGGGCCATGAGGCTTTCATTGTGTTCCTCTTAGCCCTCAGCCCATCATTTTATTACAATTACCAAAAAATAAAAATAAATAATGTATATATGTGACACAAACTTGCTTACAAATCTCCTAAATCATTGATAAATTTCCAAAACATATCTGACATTTGTGCTTGAATTAGATTATATGTGTCAATGGTTATCATACGGGTTTTCAGGGATCTAGTATTAAAATTACAAAGGTTTGAAATATAACATTACATAAGGATTTACCATTTTCAATTCCTTTTTTTTAAAGTGCATTTAATTCATCTTATGAGTAAAAGTTTGGGTCTGTTTAGATCATGAAAACTTCACTATTCTACTATTGTCCTAAATTCTCTCTAAAAATCTGAATATTATTGAATTTCTTTTAAGTATCACTATGGTATCTGAGATTTGAAGACTGGTATATTCAATTGTTTGCATCTTGAGTGATTTATATTGAGCATCTTTAGAAGTTCCTAAATTTCATACGAAGTAGCTCACTGTTGTTCTCATTTGTGTTATTTCTGAAAATTATAAGTTGCTCTAAGTAATTTTAGTGATTCATAAGGGATTGGGACTGGCAAGAATTCTTATTTTAATTGAAGCATCTTTTAAATTGATTGGTCATTAAAATTTCCTAATTTGACTATTGGATACATTACCTAACAATGTCAGTGAAATAATTGATTGTTGATTATATTATTAGCTAATTATATTTTGTTGCTATCCTAACTTGCATCTATCATTGGCATATCGTTAAATTATGAGCATATTTATTTAACTTGCAAAGTCATAATATTCCTCTTATACATTGTCATATTTTACTTGAATATTTACATTGAATTGTGTGTTTCTTTCATTCTTGCATGTGCTCATTCTTTAATATTGTGTCATTTTCTCGTGCTAACATCTCTTTGTAGCACTGTTATTTTGTAGCTTGACATCATTTCTTAGCAATTACTTTGATTTATCATTGAGTATTGTTGTCTAAAGGCACTGGTCTATCATTTCTATCTTGTGATTTTCCTAATCAAGCTTAATTGAATCTATCTTAACATTGCTCATATCATTAATAATTTCCTTAATTAATAACCAAGTTACATTAATAACAAATTTCCTTTCCCTAGATCTCTTAAGCCTTGTTGTTCCAACAAGTCTCCCATCATCCATATACCTATAAGGACTACCCCCCTTAGCTTACCTAGGAGAGAGATAGAATGGAGTGAGTAGGGATCGAAGTGACAACCCCTACTCTAAGTGTTGTGCCTTAAGTGTACACTTTGGGTGACAACAGACATCAACAATATGTCTAGTCGGCCTCATGTGATAAAGTCATCTCAACCACTATTGGCACCCATTCGTATCTCTCCAGTGCATGTAAATAAGTGAAGACATCCTCCCTCCAAGACACAATTCGACCACATCAAAAGACATGACCTAATCTGATGAGGAGTGAGGAATATAATTGTGACAGAGGAGCGAATATCTAAGGCATACATTTGTGACAAAGGAACAAAGTTATGAATTATATATTTGTGACAAAGGAGCGAAATTCTAAATCATATATCTATGACATAGGAGAGAATATTTGAGTTATATTATTTGTAGTTATTCTTTGTGGAGCAGGCTGAAAAAGTCTAGTTGTTCTGAATTATATATTTGTGATAGAAGAGTGAAGTTTTGAAGCATACATTTGCAACAGAGGAGAGAAAATATGAGGTATATTCTCTGTATTTATTCTCTATGAGCAAGCCAAAATTCTCTGTGGAAGGGGTTGAGGTTTGTAGCCACCAAGTATATAATCAAGTATGTGGAAAGAGAGTGAAATTCTCTAACATCAAGTTTAGTGAAGTTGCTCAAGATTGATGTTAGTTGACAAGTGAAGAGGCTAGATTTGACAATTTGTTAGTTCCTATGAAGGCTTCTTATTGATAAGTGAGACCATTAGCACTAATTTTGATGTATCTCTAGTTGAATTGAATATTTCTCTAAGAAGAAGGTTGTAGAGTTTTTCCTTCAACTAGATTTTCCCAAGGTAAAATATTGTGTGTCTCTCGTGTGCATTGTGATCTCTACTACTTCATTGTTCTTATGGTTGAAATTTTGAATGTGTAATTGTTCAACAATACATTGAAGTGCTAAATAATATTCTACATCATTGGAAGTAATTATTAAGTTTCATAAATAACTGCTTGTTTACATTGCATTCGAAAAATCAAAATGGTATCAGAGCTATGGTTAAGTGAAGTGAAGGAGCACTAAGATCATCACCTTTTGAAGAAGTGGTTAAAGTGAATGATATTTAAAGGTCAAGTCTATACAGGCTCTAATAAAATAATCCATTTTCACTCCAAGCAAATTTTCAGATCCCTATTAGTCTTTAGATCAAGTGCATTTTGTCATCTGCCAATCCAAAGTGAATTAAAGTGCTTCTATGATATATGTTGAAAGTCTTCTATGGTGAAGTCGAGATCCCTATAAGACCCAAGTCATTCTGTGTTGAATAGAGTTATATGTATGGCAAGAACGAATTACTTATGTGGTACTCCTCTAAAGAAGTTCGAAGGGTAAAATTTGAGACAATTCTATGGTACATATCCAAGTTTCATCTGAGGTATAGACCAATAGTCTGAGATATAACTCAAGCTCGCGAGAAGGTTGAAAAAATCTCCATGACTGAAGGATCTTAGAAGGAAATTCAAACTTCCCCACTCAATTTCAAATCCAAGAAGAGTATTCTTCTTCAATAAATATGCTTGCAAGGTCTATATTTGTTTAAAAGAAAAGTTTTGTTGAGGTTGAAATTACAAAATATATCTCCCTCAATCCAAGCAAGCTAGTTTGTGTCATATAACCATTTCTAAGGGTTACCTATTTACTCGCAATTCAAGACAAAATAATCCCAATAGAATTAGAATCTTGTGAAGATCTTGAAATTTTGTAATGAAAACAAAAAAAAAGACCAAAAGGATATGAGGAAAATAAAGGTATAAGCCAAGCATTCTGAGATATAATGACATAGTCAGAAGATGAGTTAAAAAAACATTTCGTCACCTCTGTAGAAATGTGAAGAAGACATATTGCACTACATGCCTTGATATTTGAAGTTTATATTGAACCCAAGGAAGTTAAGAAAAACAATTGCAAAAAGTTGTTGGATGTTTTGAATCATTCTCAAGAAAAGAGCAAAATTCTTATAAATCAAGGATTCTATGATCCTTGACATAAAAAGGTAATTTTCCACTAGAATTGTGAAGCTTTTGAAGAAAAGGTTGAATTCCTCTTTAATATGGGAGAAAAAATTCAATTTTAGAACCTCTCATTATCATCACCAACACCATCAATTGAAGTTTGGCAAAGAATGAGGATTGCATGAATCTGGTAGAAGCACAAAATAGATCTTAAAATATCTAGGGTTTAAAAGACTCCAGGGATTATGAACAGAACCCTAGATTCATCACTTGCATAGAGAGCATATTTATCTTTGGACATCTAGGGTTTGTAAACACTAGGAAGAAAAGGCTTAGACTAGAAATCCCTAGGGTTATAGACGAAACCTGAAGGTAGGGAAGTTTCTGCTAAAAAACTCTAGCTCATGAAATGACATCATATGGACATGGTTGATTTGAAAAATGGATGCGAGAACTCTAAGATCAAGAGGGAGATGATATCCTTCTAAAATATAAGTATTCTATATCTCTTCTTTATGATTACTATTGTTGAATTCTCTAGTAGTTAATATCTTGTTTACATATTCCTTTCTTGGTTGTAATTTTGTTTTTAAGATTTCCCAATGAGGAGTGCAAGTACATGATGAAAGTTGTCTAAGTTTTGGTAGAAATTGATAAGATTAAAAGAACAAAGCAAGACTCAAAGCAATATTTGGATTCAGAGGGAGCAGTTTGAAGTATGTCTTGACTTTTTCCTAACAGAATCCTGTGGTGATTTGACGAAGTTTATAGCAACTTGAGATAAGTACAAAGAAAAGGATTACCTTAGTAAGAGGGGAGAAAACTATGTGTTGAAGAATCTAGGGCAATTAGCATTAGATAGATTCTTCTATACTTGATAACAATTTGTGAAATGATTTTACTATTTATCTTTTCTTGATCTTCTTCTTATTATGAGTGTGTGTGTTTACTTCATCAAATTTCTACAAAAACAAAGAGACAAGAACATAAGAATTTAACATTCTGCCAGGACCAAAACCTATCCCTCTTGGAGAGGAAAACTCGCACATAGATCTTGTTATAGAGATTCTAATTTACAAACACCAAGACCGTGACCCTTGACCTATCAAGCCACTCCAAGACCAAGACACCAATCCTCTTCTTACTGTTGAGATCATCATCATCATTATTTCTTCACCGATATCATCATTTCCACACCATTATTGTTCCTTGAGATCACCACTAAGCTTATCTTTGCACCTTCATCGAGATCATAACCTTCAAGAACGAGATCATGGTTGTGATAGGATCATGAATGCACCTTAATGTAAGTCGAGATGAAGTGTGTCACTATAAGATCCTTCCATCATCATTAGGTTAAGACTCTGATCATCCTTGTCACTATCATCAATGCTCCTTCTCATTATGTCGAGACTATAATAATTGAGATAGTGATTATCTTTTTCACTGTCATCACTACTCCTTCTCATTACGTCGAGACTGTAATATCCATCTGAAAACTTATATACTCCTTTTTTAACTATAACACTACAACATAGTCTTCATTCGAGATTCTTGTTCCATTGCTTGTCTGAGATATCACTAAGATTATTAGCGAAATTTCATATGTATCTGAAGTAGCAGAGGTTTATGCGAAGTTCTGAAGCCCTGTAATCTTATCTGAAAATCTCAGATTTATCTGAGTTTTGTCCCTCTTTCTACACAGACCCTAATGGGGTATATATAATGGTTTTTTCTCCATAAATAACCCGACTTGTATTACCGAACTGATGTGTCTATTATTTGAACTGACTTGACTACCTTTTAATTTGATTTCCAAGCCAACATGATAGAAAGGATGGTTCTTGTCATTTGGAGGGATGCTAGACAATAGGTTGACCCATTTTCATTACATAGATGCTCAAGTAGAGCTCTTCAATATAGTTTTGAATCTTTGACTTTCCTAGACCAATGGAATGAGCAACAAACTCATTCATATTATTTATAAAAATAATAATTATTTTTATTGACAAGTACAAAGATCAAAATTACATTGACAAATACTAAACCTAGTTACCCTTTTCTTCAACACTCCTTCTTAACTAGGGAGGTATTTACAATGGTACTTGGTTATTCTCAATCTGAAGAATTTCTCATAAGAATCAGATTGGTAATCCCATCTGTATAGCATCATATCAATCAGCATTGCCATTGTGTAAGGCCCTGACTAATAGATCCATCTCTCCATGAGACCATGAGCTACAATGCAGGCGAGACCAATGATTTATAGACACCTTCATCATTGTCTCTCAAGGTACATACCCACCTGAGTGTTCATTGAGTAGGACCTTCTAGGACTATTCTTATCTTGGGTTCCCATCCCTCAAAGAATATCAGTCCTATTGCCTACTCTTATCTTGGATTCCCTACACTTCCTCAAAGAGTATCAGATTCCAGACGATTACCCAATCCTCTCGTTCTTTCTTCCCAAGTGAAGACAAGAATGTTGTGTCTATCATGTGTCTACATTTCCATTCATGGCCTTCATCTAGTCTTACAGTTGTTTGTTGGGAAAAATATTGTGGGGGGGGGGGGGGGGGGGGGGGGTGTGTGGGTGTTGGGGGGGTGAATCAGTATTTACAAATCAATAATTTTTTACATTTCATATTCAGATTTCTATATGCGACTTTACTGAATCGAACCTACATGTGCACGGGACTGTTCTTAAGCCAATTAGCGTATATATAGTGAATTTATAATTAAGTTAATCCATCATATGTTTATCATAAACTAGTGCATTATTACTTTATTAACCATTAGATAAACATTAACCATCTGTTGTAATAAATAAACCATCACACATAAGAAACACACATGAACATCAAGATTGAAGGTGGAAACCCAACGCGGGAGAAAAACCACCTACTGTTGTTGTCTTTGTCTTCTTTTTAATATAAAGAATAAGTTGTTTACAATATTGTATTGGTGCACACTCATACCAGTACATAGGAACCCAGCTGCAAAAGGCTACAACCTTCTCTCGTTCTCAAACTTCTACTAGAAGGGAGCTACAACCCCCTGATCTAATCACCAGCCACTACTGGCAGGAAGCTTCGACTTCCTCACTGAAGGCTCCAACCTTAAACATCCTTTAGGTACCACGTTGCATAAATTTTTAGACTGGATACTCTTGGTACACAATAACACAATATGTAGGCCATGTTTCATCAAATTTTCATACTGGACCCATCAGTAACATTGAAGCTCAAAATCAATCACCACTACAATACAACCATCAAATACATCTACATCAACCAATCACTAAAACCCAATCATCAATCTCTAATATAAATGATACCCAATCATCAATCTCTGAATCAACCACAACAAAATCAATTAATTATTGAAACTAAATTAACCGACGCTTAATCAAAATTCAACCAATCAACTAGAACAGAAATATCACTGTAACTAGTACACAGATATGAACCCAGAACAATGCATCAACACCCAGAACTAGCTACAACCTCAAAAATCATATGTCAGAATGTATACACTACTTCAGTGAAGCCAACTTTCATGTATACACTACTTCCTTTAACCCAACTTGCGTATACCTCTAAATATACTGACTCATAAAACCTCTAAACCAAAAAATGTATCAACCAGTGACATTATGAAGATATACTGCCAAATTACAGAGTTCTAAACAGATAGCAGCAAAGATCACCTTTCTTACTCAATCAATTAATCAACCAGATTCAATCTCCTTATATAATTAGTTTTACTTTCAAATATAATGAAGACATCATTGAAAAATAGTAGTAAAACATAAACACTGATCATATAGACCATTCATCTCTGAACAACAAGATTTTCTTCTGCATACGCTACTTGGAAGTGTCGAACCAGCGTGTATACGCGCCTTCACCAAGGCGAACCAATGTATAGATATGAAAATAATAACTTATAACTTTGCAGTTATTCTAGACTTTAGATTTACCCATGTCATAGCATTTAAAGGACAAAACACTTGTTAGCACTCAAATCTAGCCTATCCATTATCAATTCACATAATGATGAGCCATTTCAGGTATTACGATCCTGATCCATCATTAGATCTCATCCATCATCAAACACTTAAGTGCATACTTAGTTCAGATCAAGCAAAGCATCAGAAACCCATAACATGCATATTTTATTTTGATCTAACTCTTCATAAGATATACATTACTTGCACTAATTCACACTTTTATCTTCACCTCCTTATATAATTAGATCTGTTTTCAATACCTTGAACCAAAACAACGCTTAGAACCTGTGGTATTCTTAGATGGGATCAAGTAACCATTATTCCGCTCAATATTGTGGGCTAATACCATGGTATGGACCCTTGCTAGTCATTAGCTTTAATTTTCCATCCCATACGCGTTTTTCATTATATGACTACTTGTTTCTCATCATGCCTCTTCCATACACCACATGAATGATAGTTGTACTTATATTTAAAACTCTTGTTCAAGTAGCCCTGCATTATCCAGATATTATTCAAGAAATCAAAACATCATATTAAATCAAATCATATGTTATGATATAGCTCTTCATAATGACATCTTCTTGTAGGTATCAACATCTTGCACACATATTGAAATATCTCCCAAAGATATCCATTGTCAAGGGTCTTCATCTTTTTCATACTTTCATCAAAGTCTTCATATCTTTCTGGGAGATTTCCTAGTCAAATATTCTTGGTTTTTGGATGTTGATTGCCTTCATCATGGTTGCATATCTCATGATCTCTTCCTTTCTCACAGATTCCATTTCCTGGAGCTTTTAATCAGAGTTTTTTAGTCAACTACCTCATACTTCATATGAGGACATATTGTGTTGATTTCATCGAGTGCGACTTATGCTTTCCTGCATTATTTCAGAGGAGAAGATCATTTTTCTCTTAATCATGCTTCTAAAGATAGAAGTAATGGTCCATTGTTACCTGCAACCATTTGACATGACATTATAATATTAAATAAAAGCATACATACCTCATTTTACTTTTAGGTCATCTAGGTTTCTTCCAGCAGCTTCCTTGATTGAAAAGATCTTCAATCGCTTGATCTGCTTAATGTCATCACACCATTATCCCATGAATTCCATAAGTTGGAGCTTGTGATGAAACACTTTCTCCCTCTCTAGATTGGTGAATCCTCTGATGAGGATTCCTTCAAAGAATATTGAGGATCTTGCATATCCCTATTTGGAATATGTTTCCTTTTTACCTTAATGTATGATGAGCCTTGTCCTGGATGACATCTTTCTTTCCTTCAATGTTCAACGAGATTCCCAAAAGCTATATCCTTCATGTTTGACTTCCATGGATTTTGTCCCTTTTGTCCTTCATGATATCCATGGTGATGTCACGAGCTCTTTCTTCTAATGCTTTCATGATACCATGTTGCATCTTATTATCATTGTCATATCTTATAACACAAGATATAGGAGTTTATGATAGGATCCTTTTGTGAGGGATACTATCTTACTCATAGGAGATATTTGATACTCCCTCTTTCCTTGGCCCTTTTCTTTAGCTTCCTCCATCTTTCAGTGATATGAACTTCCAAAATATTTCTATAACATTGAATCTTAACTATAATTATTTTTTCCTTTGCTTGAGGACCAACCTTGCCTATCTTTTATGCACATGGTTTAATTTTTTCATCCTTTAATACTATAAACTGCAACTTCTCTTTCTCTATCTAGCATAGAGACCACAAATTGCGAGGTGAGATAACCTTCTTTGTTCATTGATATTTTTTACCTTGCTCATCAATGATGACTACCTGCTTATCATCTTTCCAATATGTTCATGAAGTTATTCCTTCATTCTTTGATACCTTTACTATTGTGTAGGTCTAAGTGACATTCTTTACTTTAATTTCTAAGAGTATATCTAACATTTCATATATCTCTCTTTATATCTCCTCTTCTGCTATTTAGGTATGAGAGGACTTTTGAGTGATATCATATGAATCCTATGAATCTCTTGATGGATTCATACAATGCTTGACCTTTATAGACCTTTTCATAGATATCAATGATTTCTCTTTTCTATGAGGATTATGACACTCCTCCTTATTTTATGCAAGGAATTTCGATTATCTAGCCGATTTATAAATCCCCTTGCAATCATGAAATCATTTAACCAAATTTGGTTATAAAATTGAAAGATACTTACTTGGTGTGTGAAGAGGAGATCTTCACCTTGATTCTTATTTTTCTTGAGTTGCCCATCATCAGTATCCTTTCATCATGACTTCCTTGGAGGCCTTCTAGCAACATGACATCACCGATACTGCTTCATGCCCTTTGTTGAGACCCAAACTTGCATCTTTCCTACACATTTTTCTAGCTTCTTTCCATTTTCCTGAACCTCCTAAGTTGTCAATATCATTGTGTATTAGTTATAAAAGAGCATTTAAAAGTGGTTTCTTGACTATGTCTTTGTGTTGCTATTTGGACTAGATTTTTGCTTATGAGCTACGGAATCTTGTCACTTTCCGCAGCTGGTTCAACTTTCCGCAGCTGTTTTTGTTAAAGTCTACATTGCAGGTGTCATCAGGAAAATCGAGCCACATGGGCAAGTTGGGAATGGCCTGGACATGGGTCAGGTCCCATTGGTCCAGCTGGATTCGTCAAAGGAGGCCGTAGTCAACAGTGGTCAAGCAGTGGTCAAATAGGAGAAGTCCAACAACAACAAGACTCTGTTTCAGGCACATAAAGATTTTTGTGACCGTTTCCATATCTTTGGAGGCACGCTAACACCTATAGGTTGACCACGATGTGGATCCAACAACCATTTTTAATAATATTGCCTAATCTCGGCGACCATGCTGCTAAATCCATGGACATTGTTCTTCACGTGTCCTTTTTTCACATAGTTTTCCAGAAAGACAGTTATGAAACCTTTGTTATAAATAACGCGTTCTGATACGCATAGTAGTTAGCTTTTGATATGTAATTTTTGTTGTTAAGAACCACTGTGCCATGACACTAGCTTATTGTTGTAACTCTATTTTGAGATATATAAGAGAAGACTCTGTTCTCCATGTTTGCGTGAACGTGATTTTGAATTGATCATCTGTTGGCCGAGGTTGCAGAGGGCCCCTGCACACCGAGGATTCATTTTCCTTGTTGTTGTATAGTCCTTATGCATCGTTTCTTTATTCTCACTGCATATGTTTATAGTTGTTCATTTGTGTATATATATTTTTAACATTTTACTGTTGTTCATGATTTTACAAGTCTTGTTTAACGTTGATCAGTGTGTGTGGGTTTCAAGATAGGGTAGGCAGCCCGGGCATTTGCATATAATTTTCATGATGACTAGTGATATGGAATTGATCCTCTGCTGATTTTGTTTTTCCTAGTTTCTTTTAACTCCAGTTCTGTTTGGTTGAGTTTTGTTTTGATCATTTGCTTTGTTAAGTCAATTAGAAATCAACTTTCTCATTTCATTGACAGTTACCTCCGAAAGCCATAGTGAGACTAATGGCGAGTGATTGAAATACGGATGTTGTGAATTGATTTTAGTTTCCTTTTCTGCAATTAGATCATTGGATTGCTCATTTAATTGATGGTTACCTCCGAAAGCCATAGCAAGACTACTGGCGAGGAATTGAAATATGGATGTTGTGATTTAATGTTAAGTTTACTTTTCTGCAATTAGATAATTGGATTGCTCATTTCATTGACGGTTACCTCCGAAATCCATAGCGAGACTACTGGCGAGGGATTGAAATATGGATGATGTAATTTGATTTTAGTTTTACTTTCTTTGCAATCTTTAATTTCTTTGAGTGTAGTAACTTAAATCAATTTTCTGTATTTAGGTAGCAGCAGAGATTATAGTTTCATAATCAGTAGTTCGTCAATTACTTGTTTTAATTCGCAGCATCTTTTCATTCTTGATTCAAGTATTATTTTTCACTAGTATGTTCTAAAAAGTGTTAAGTCGTGGGAATCCTTACAAAGGACATAATTACCTTAAAACTTATAATCAGACTTGCCTTCTATAAATTTAAGAATAGGAATTCCATAAACAAAGATAAAAACCCCCAAAACAACATAAAAATCAAAAACGACAAAAGTAAGAAATAGGTTATCTTGCACATATAGTGCGCCACACTTCGTCAGCTTACGAATCCCGGATTGACAATTAATGTAGCAATTTAGGACACACTAAATTGACCAAACACCCTTCCCAATTCATTTTTAAGGTTTTTTTTTTTACTTCAACATATTGTTGACATGCTAGTGATACTATGTTCTGATTCAAACATCATGCTATTGAGATTATATTCATAAACATAATTTGAGACTGTGACAAGTATATTGATATGGTAGTGCACTAAGACAATGATGTCTATGTGTGTAGAGCTGTGTAGAGATGTAGTGTATAAAGAGCCCAAACTTGTCACTAAATAACTAAACTGTAGGTGGCACTATATAGAGAGACTGTCTCATCACCGAAACTGCCTTAATGTAATAACTATATTGAGATAGTGATGTAATCATGGATTGTGAGAGGTATTCCTTGGATTACTTCTGCACA